>OZ018327.1:67229902-67524902 GCA_963969495.1 Ceratothoa steindachneri
AAGAAAAGAGAGGAGTGAGAGGTACAATGGGTTATCTCTCTTCCTCTTTGTGTATTTTTCATTGCGAGTTTATCCAAAGCCATCTCTAAGTGCCATTCTCTCGCGTTTCAATAGCATGATTATCCGTAGTTGAATGAAGCTGGGTGGCGAGCGATCGTGTTCATTAGACAAAGCTGCCGACTTTTCAGTCGATGGTCGTTGTTATGTAGATACAGCGAGAGGGGTTTCTGTCACGTCCCCGTTTTCCTTCTACGTGTACCAATTGACAACAGCGCAATTGCGCCGATTGATATCATATAATTAAATGTCTGTTTCAGCGGGGGGGGTGGGGTTCAGTGTATTTACTGCGTGCGATGAAATAGCATATTAATGCAGAGGAGAGAGCGGTCCTCTTTACCTCGTCCTTGACCCAATATCAAGTCAGGGAAGGTAATGGTAACGTGGGGGAGATCGATTATACGTGGTATATGTGTAGATGGGAGGGGGATAAAAAAGAGGGGTAAATAAAAAGGATAGTACAAGTGAGAATTGAGGAAGGGTAGCGAGACAAGTTCTCCCAAAACCGTGCTTTCATTTTTGACTACACTTCTCCTAAGAGTCGGACAAAGAATAATGGAGTTGGAAAATTCGGCCCTAGGGTTGCGGGGAGAAGCGGGTGGAAAAGATAAAGGGCTCTGATGACACAACAGCCCAGTGTTTGCACTTCTTTGCTTTTCACATCACGCATTCTTTCGCGTTGTTGTTTTTTTTTCCTGGCCACTTTTCGTTATTCCTGTGCATTCTTTGGTGATGATGGGCTTCCTTTTCGGATGGCTAGCACGGGGTGGGCCGACACGAAAGGCATTCCTGAGTGTCACACCCTGGATTTGAGAGTGGAGTCATGGTTTCGCGTTTTCTCCGTCAGAGCTACACAAATATCGCTTATCTCAGCTGTTTGCCAACGCCAATAACACCTGCCTGGCGGCATACAGAGTTTTTACGACTTTGTGTTTATTTAGTTGATTTATCTGAGCGGCGGTGACTCCATTCGGAGCAAATGCGTAGTTGTTACCTACCACGTGGCTTAAAAATACACGTCGAGATTTACATATTTATTTCGCCCCGATACGATTCTTCACGCGCGCGCTGCATTCACCCAGTGTGTACAATTCAAGGAGCACACAAGATGAACAAAAAATGGGAAGCTTCGTGCAACTAGTAATTATTCTGACAGCTTACTTCATAGAGCCTACTTACAATCAGTCAGACTGAAGCTGTACCATCCACGGTGTCCGCCAAAGCGGCATAAATAGAAATTCCGTCATACAAAGCCTACTTAGTTGATACAACAGCTTGTTTTGTGATCCTTTCAGATAGCCTACTTGCAAATATGCCAATGAAGCCTACTTATTCCGAGAACTTATTTATCAGTCATATGAGCCCACTTTTACCCCCCCCCCTGAGCCTCCTTTAATTTGTCCGATCAGACTCAGCCTCTTTTCTTGTCATGTCCCTCTACGTGGACATATTTGTTTGTACCTTTGGATGGTTGTGCCCCTGGTTACGGACTCGTTCTTGGTGGCTCAATTGCGAACTTCATCCGACCATTTTCGGTCGTAATTCTCCGTCCTTTTCACTCTCACTTGCCTGAGTGAACAGTCCTTCGTTGGATTACAAAGAAACATTTTTCAACTAACGTCCTTGTCACCCTCGATCCATTTTAGTATAGGCTTCCTTCTCTTATGAGTTTGTCGTTTACTACCCTCTCTTAGCCTGCTCGTCATAAGTGCCAATTCTGGCTGCCCCAAGTACCACTTCCTGATCCCGGGGCGGTTCAAAAGAGTCGCCATTTTAAACGAGTATTTCGGATGGTGAGGGTACGTTCGGTGGGGAGAAGGGGAGGCGGACAAAAGTAAAGGGATCTAGTGGCTGTGAACGACTCCATAACCAGGGGTGCAGCAACCCGAAGGTACAAGCAAACGCGTCCACGTAGAAAGAGACATGAGGAGGAAAGAGGCTATGCGTTTGATCGGAGAAGTTAAATAGGCTCTGAAGGGGTAAAATTGCAAAGACCGTTTCTTAGCTTTTTCAATTGCAAAGACCGTTTCTTAGCTTTTTCAATTGCAAAGACCAGTTCTTGGCCCTTGTCAATTACACAGAATGTTTCTTAGCCTGTTTTCAATTACAGAGACAGTTTCTTAGCGCCGCTGTCAATTGCTCAGACCATTTAATAGCCCTTGGAAATTGCAAAGATCGATTATTAGTCGGTGCCAAATTTAAATACTGTTTCTTGGCCCTTGTAAATTTCAAATACCGTTTCCTCGCCCTTGCTAGTTTGAAAGACTGCTTCTTAGCCTATTGTCAATTGCATAGACCGTTTCTTATCCAAGTGTTAATTGCAGAGACCGTTTTTTAGCCACTACCGATTCCAAAGACTGCGTCTTAGTTCTTTGTCATTGTAATGATCATTCCCTAGCCATTAGAAATTACAAATACCGTCTCTTAGCCCATGCCGATTGCAAAGATCTTTTGTAGCCCGCGCCATTTGCAAATGGCGTTTCTTAGCCCTTGTCAATTGCATTGACCACTGTTTAGTTCTTTTTCAAATGCAGAGACCCATTTCTTAGACCGTCGCAATTGTAAAGACTGTATTCTAGCACGTTGCCAAATGCAGAGACCATTTCTGAGCCCGTGCCAATTGCAAAGACAGTTTCTTAGTTAGCCCTTGGTAATTGCCAAGGACATACGATAGTATGGCTAGCTGCGAATAAGGCAAATAAGCAGTCGCGGATAAACTGGTGGTAGCTCTGTTGAGTGGAAAGGCCTGTGTACTGGCAATACCCAATCACTAAATCTTTCCCTAAAGCTCTCTAACAGGGCTATCAGGCGAGTCGAGGCCGCCTTTATAACTAAGCCTCCCCTTGCCCGTGGTGTGCCACCCCATAGAAAGGCTCCATCTATTGACCGGAGCCCTGGCATGGCACTGCAGCCACACGCAATACTGAATTGTCTTAGGCTCCCCTTGCCATCAGGTGCTAGTTGTTGTCAAGTGTGTGCAGTTGCTGGAGGGCGCAGCCGTTTTGCACCTAAATCTCTCCATTGCGGAGGTTTCCTTATCCTCTTTACTCTTTATCTCCTTATTTTTCACTTTTTCCTACCCTCAACCAAGTCCTGCGACGACGAGAGTTGGGGGTGAAGGGGACAGGACATAGATTTGTCTAGAAGTTATTAGCTCCCCTCTTACACGCACGGTGCTACTGTCCTAATAGTCGTAAGGGGTTAGGCAACTGCGGAGATGATACCACCCTAAGGCAGCGGGCTGTATGACTGAGCAGCCCTTTTTAGGGAGCCAAACTGCTCACCTCCATGGAGGAGGGGCCGATAAAAGGAGGCCCAAACATTGTTCATCTCCCACCAAACCTGTGCTGGGCAATCACCCCCACCAAGGCACCTCTCTGGCGCGGTCGAAACCACAAAAAAATGAAACTGAAACTGGCATGCTGGAATGTCAGGACACTGACGAACCAACCACTCACCAATGATCAGGACAGACCTCGTAGGCGCACTGCACTTGTTGCATCTGAACTTCGCAGATACAATATCGACATTATAGCGTTCCGTGAAACCAGACGACTGGCTGATGAGAGCTCGTTACAGGAAGTGGGCTCCGGCTACACATTTTTCTGGAAGGGGCTACCAGAATATTCTCAGAGAATTCATGTCTTCAGCTTTGCAGTTAGAACAACCGCCTTCCTGAAGCCCCTGTGGGTTAAATGAGCGCCTCTTGAATTTGCGTCTTCCCCTTATGAAACAAAGATCTGTCACACTTATTAGTTGTTATGCTCCTACACTACCATCTTCGGAAGAGGTAAGAGATAAGTTCTATGAAGAACTAGACAATCAGCTCCACAACCTGGCTAACAATGAGAAAGTAATTCTCTTGGGCGACTTCAACGCCAGAGTTGAGTCCAACTTTGATGTTTGGCAGGCAGTCATAGGACGCCACAGAATTGGCAAGGAGAACTCCAATGGTATCCGGCTATTGAATCTTTGCTCTACTCATGACCTCACCATAACAAATACTGTTTCAACTCCCTAATAAGTATAAAACGTCTTGGATGCATCCACGCTCCAAGCATTGGCATCAAATTGATTTCATAATAACTCTCAAGACTGATCTTCGTGACTGCTTGATTACCAGAGCCTTCAGAGGTGCTGAATGTTGCACGGATCACAGACTAATTCGGTCTGTTGTATCATTCCATATTCGCCCTCCAATACGCAAACGAGCTAAGAAAAAGCAAATAAACCGAGCAATGCTTCACAATCAGGATAAGCTGACTAACTCTAATCAGCACTCCACTACAGCATCTCCCAACTCCCAGAGCCAATTACTTCTAACCCAACTCCTGAACAAATCGAGTCCGAATGGAAGAGCTTCTCAGACTCGATCTACTCCATCCTAACTGATATTCTCGGATTCTCGACTCGCAACCACCAAGATTGGTTCGACCAAAGTCGAGAAGACATCCTAGATCTCCCAAGGAGGAAAAACAATGCCCACTTGGCTGCCTTAAACAACCCAACTTCAATCTTGCTCAGACAAAAGTTTCAAGCACTGAGACAGGAGGCACAAAATCACTGGCGGTGCAAGAAAGCAGTTGAAATTCAGCGATATGCTGAATTAAACGACCAGCAAATTTTCTACAATACCATTAAAGCTACATATGGCCCAATACAAAGCACATTAGCTCTTTTGATGTCAGCTGATGGAGCAAATATGATAAAAGACAGAAAATGCATTCTATATGCTGGGTTGAGTACCTAAGCAACCTTCTAAACCAGAACAACCCCATAGATCCTACTTTTGATGACCGGCTTCCCAACTTACCATTACTTGAAAATCTGGACCTAACACCGTCCTTCACCGAGACCTTTAAGGCCCTCAAGCTTGGTGGCCAAGCTTGGTGGCTCCATCTCTCAATCCCTGAAGGACCCCTTGATCGTAATGATCTACAAAAGAAAAGGCCAAAAATTTGAATGCGGTAATTATCGAGGGATATCCCTGCTCTAGGTTGCGGGCAAAGTATTTGCACGAATACTCTTATTCCCTCTACGAGACTGTCACAGATACAATCCTCCCTAAATCCCAGTTTGGCTTCAGGAAAAAAAAACAGACGTACCACTGACATGATTTTTGTGGCTAGGCAACTAATGGAAAAGAGCAGAGAGCAGAACCAAGATCTATTCATAGCCTTTGTGGACCTTGCTAAAGCTTTTGATACCATTAACAGGGAAATGTTATGGAGGGTGATGATCAAATGTGGCTGTCCCCCTAAGTTCATGGCCATCATAAAGGCTTTCTACGATGGTATGACTGCCCGTGTCTGTATGGGCGGGAATGTCTCGGACCTGTTTGCTGTTACCGTTGGTCTCAAACAAGGGTGTGTCCTTGCACCCATCCTCTTCAACATATATTTACCAGCAGTCACTTTACTTGCGAGGTAGGAATTTGACGTGAACAACATCGTAGCCGTCAATTACCGTCTTGATGGTAGGTAGCCTGTTCAACCTCCAGCGTCCCAAGGTTAAGACAAAAACCCGCACTGCCTCTGCCTTTGATATGCAATATGCTGATGATGCCCCCTACCGTACACCTAACCCTCAATCTCTTCAAAGAAATTTAGATGCGGTAAACAGCATCTACTCAGCAGATGGTGTGGTTATTAATGCCAGCAAAACTGAGGTGCTCCCAATACAACACAACACCGCCGTTCCATTACCACCCTTTACCATCGGTGTTGACTTGAACACCATTGTCTCTTTCAAGTATTTCGGCAACATTCTCTCAGCAACCTGCGACATAGAAAATGAAATCCAGATCAGGATCAGACTGGCGTGCTTAAGCTTTTGAAAATTATCCAACCGCGTCTTCCTAAACCATGATTTAACTGTGGAGACTAAAGTTAAGGTTTACCAGGAAATCTGTCTATCCATTTTACTATTTGGCAGCGAAACTTGGACCTTATACAAGACCCAAATCAGAAGGCTTGAAGGGTTTCATATCCTGTCTTCAAACCATCCTTAACAACATATGATGTGACCGAATCCCTCATGTAACTATTTTACAAAATGCTTCCACCATCAGTATTGAATCAATGATAGTACGTCGTTAGTTTCAGTGGATCGGTCACGTGGTGAGGATGTCTGAATGTCACCTAACACGCCAAATACTATACGGCGAGCTGAGGGATGGCGACCGCTCTACGGTAGGACTCAAAAAGCGGGTTAAAGACCAAATAAAGGCAATGTAACATCCCTGTTGACCAACTTGAAGTTCTGGTTGCTGATCGAAAAAGTTGGAGATTAAGAGTCCATCGGGCTGTCGACGTGTTTGAAGCCGATCGTACAAATGCCAGGATCGAGCAACAAAGCCGCAGACATGAACGTATGGCACGAGGTGCTGTTAAACCCTCTAAGGAATTCCCTGTCCCACTTGTGATAGGATTTGTGCCTCTCAATTTGGCCTTCAAAGAAACTAGACTCTAAAACTGATGCCAAACTATTATACGAAAGATGTAATAAGCGTTGAAGCATAATTATTATTGATTTTGTTGTTCCTATTGCTATAATTCTAATCTAATTACTAATTATTTAGAGGATAAGTACGTCATCTTCGTTACCGAAGGACTACCATAAGCACTAAGCAATTGCCACTACCGTGTCTTAGCCCGTGGATAATTGCAAAGACTGTTTCTTACTCCGTGCCAATTGTAGACAGTTTCTTAGCCTGTTGTCAATTGCAAAGGCCATTTCCTAGCCCATGAAAATTGCAAATACTATTTCTTAGCCAGTGTAAATTTCTAAGACTGTTTCTACCCCCTTTCCAATTTCAAAGACCGTTTCTTACCCGATGTCAATTACAGATACCGTTTCGTAGCCTGTTTTCAATTGCAAAGACTGTTTCTTTGCCATTGCCAACTGTAAAGCCCGTTTTTAGACCTTGCAAATGCAAAAAATGTTTACTAGCATTTTCAATTGCAAATACCCCTTCTTAGCTTGTTGTCAATTTCAAAGACCATTTCTTTGCTTGTGCCAATTTCAAAACCGTTCCTAGCCCGTTGTCAATGGCTGACCATTTCTTAGCCCCTGCCAATTGCAAACTCCGTTTCTTAGCCCTTGTCGTCAGTTGCAAAGACCGTTTTTTTAGCCCGTTGTAAATTTTAAAGACCGCATATTTGCCTGTTGTCAATATCAAAGACCGTTTCTCAGCCAGCGCCAATTGCAAAAACCGTTTCCGAGTTTGTTGGCAATTGAAGAGAACGTTTCTTAGCCCATGTCAATTGCATCTCCGTTTAGAGCCCTTGTCAATTGCAAATATTGTTTTTTAGTCATTGGCAATTCCAAAGACCGTTTTTAATCCTTTGTAAACTGCAAAGACCGCTTATTAGCCCGTTTTCAATTGCATATACCGTTTTTTTGTCCCGTTGTCAATTGCGAAGGCCGTTTATTAGCTAATGTTAATTGGAAATACCGTTTCTTAGCCCGCTGACAATCTCAAAAACTATACTTAACCCGTTGTCAATTGCAATGGCAGTTTCTTGGCCCATGCAAATTGCAGAGACCCTTTCTTAGACTAGGCCAATTGCAAAGGAAGTTTTTTTAGTTCCTTGTCAATGCAAAGAGAGTTTCTTAGCCCTTTCAATTGCACAAAGTTTCTTAGCCCTTGGCTATTGCAAAAACCGTTTATTATCCTGTTATGAATTGCAGACACCGTTTCTTAGTCCTTTTCAATTACAAATAACTTTTTTAGCCCGTACAAATTGCAAAGGCCGTTTCTTAGCCCTTGCCAATTACAAAGACCGTTTCTTAACCCTTGCCAATTACAAAGACCGTTTCTTAGCCCTTGTCAATTGCAAGGATCGTTTTAGGCCATTTTTAAATTGTAGAGATCGTTTCTTAACGTGTTATCAATTGTAAATACCATTTTCCCGCTTGCCTGGTTTCATCGGTGCGTTCGTACAGAGGGATTAGCTGCGTTTTTCTGCCCGCTCGTATGTTAAGCCTCGAACGGTTGTGGGCGCGTGCTGCTGAAGCCGTGTCTCCCACCCAAAGGATTCAATTGAAACCTGGGACACTCTCCTGTATGCTACACACGTGACTCGAGACTGAAGGCGGCCACTTGGGGCTCAAGTGTGAAGGTGGACAGAACCCTGTTCCAGTGAGTCAGCTAAGAGGCGACGGTTTAAGGACGCCAATTTTTGTACGGTTTTCTTAACGCTCGTGATCGTGTATCTTCCTACCCTCGGGGTGAGTCTTAGATCGCTTCCTTCGGGTATGAGTCTGACGTCGGCCCTGAGTGCCACTCCCGGGTAACTGATGACTTCGCTCGACCTGCCCTCTCCCCCGGGGGAAGGGACATGGACCCCAGGGGACACACCCCGCTCGGCCAAGACCCGCAGCTGCTCCCTGGAGACCGACGGCGTCCGCCTGCTGCAGACCAAGCTGGCGGCCCTCTTGAGCCGTCGCAAGGGTCGCCGAAGGGACGGACAGCCCCCGGACCCAGAGTCCAAGTCCCCGTCCCGTACCACGATGGCGAAGAAGCTCTTTCTGTCCGTCCGGGGGGATTCGGGCTCCCGCAGGGGTTCCGTAGAGGTGACAAGCTCGTCTCCCATCGAGGATGACCCTCGCCGCTCGCTTCCTAGGTCTATCCCAATCCCTCTCAGACCCGGCATGGGCTCCAGTGAGGGCTCTTCCCCGTCCAACCCCATGGCGCAGCTCCTGCCCCAACGGAAGGTCCTGCCCCTTCCCTCGTCCCTGGGGCAGCGCACAGAGGACCGAGAGGGCAGTCAGTTCGCCCTCCCTCCCGGCACCCGCAAACGTGTGTTCTCCGGGGAGACTGGCCACTCTACGCTGGGAATCTACGGTGACTACCTCCGTAGCGGCTTCTCGTGGGGGATTGGGGGTGACAGTCCCCGGCCTGAGTCGATTCCGGCCTCGAGCGACGAGTCCGAGGACAGCTTCAGTAGCGAGACGGGCAGCAGCCTCGAGGACGACTCGAAGACATCCGATGCTGACGACGAAGAAGAAGTCGGGGCCCTTGTAAGTATGGTGTCGTGAGGGGGGGGGGGGGATGGCTAGGGTCTAGGGCTACCGCGCCTTGTCAAGAAGCAAGGAATTTACCCCTCCCCCATTGAACTTCGAGCTTTATTTATCGGTCTGCCACTTTAGAAATGGGAGAGTTGTGCGTCATTTCACTTCCTATCACGCTAAGTAATATCCCCTTCGAGGTGATCAGAGTGTGTACCTTTTCCTTTTTCTCCTAACTTCACCAATTTTTTACGAACCCTTTACCAAAAGATCTGGCCTCGTTGGTTTGCATGTTTTATTTCCGGATGAGGATGATGCCCCAGATGGTGGGCGCATCTTTCCTGCATTTACCTCTTCCCCCTTCCCCAAGGAGGAACCCCAGATACCAATGTGTTTGTGTGGGTATTGAGGGGCGAGGCTGCGAGCCTTGTATGATAGGTCATTCGTCATCGTGTGCCCTCCAGGCCCCAATGCCTGCAGGAGGATCTGCAACTATATATCTGCCACACATTTTCACTTTTTGTACACTTCCTAACAGATTTTCTACGTGAGATTCCCTCGTTGGGTTTCGCTTTGATTATAAAAAAATCTTTGTTTATTCCTCCGCCTGTACCTCCTCTCGATCTTTCCCTACTCGCTAAAAATGCCTTCGTTAGTCTCCCCCCTACTTTTATCAATTATAAAATAAGGGAAAATGTTTTCAACTTCTTCCCATTACAATTCCAAATCTTTCATTCATACTCGATCTATTTAGAAACGCTCAAAGATTGCTTTGCCACAACTAACACTAGACAACTACAATAAAAGAAGTGTAATAATAATTTTGCAGGGTTTACCACCCTCCGCACTTACTTAAGATGCCTTTTATTTCTCAGCGACGATGTTGGGACCTACTGATTAACGTAGGATCTGAACCAAGGATGTACAGCGTATGGTTGCCGCCGTGAAGGCGACCCGAATCCAGACTAGTCCATCTGTCGACTTGCCACATCCGATGTGGCTTTATGTTCAAAATCTGACTCAATCCCTCTGATTTCGGTTTATTCACCCCAAAATTATTCTGAGAATGGTTTCTTTTTATCCTTTTCGGGGACGGATGGGGGCGGGGGCCTCACCTAAACTATCATTATTAATAAATAACTTAATTTTCTCTTATTTGAACTCGACTTAAGTTCGGCTTTCTCGCTGCAAATAAGCTTAAAATTGTCAATGGGAAATATTCCTCGAGGCGATTGTTTATGCCACTAAACAAAGACATTTATTGTTGTTGGACAAGATTTTCGAGTTTGATTTTCACCTTGCCAATATTTAACCCGCGTCTTCAGATCGAAAAAATCGCTTAGAAAAATCGAATTTGCCAGATAATTTACTGACAGGAAGATGTTCTCACTCTTGAGAGGTTTGGAGAGGTTTTTTTTTAAGCATCTCGACGCCACGTCGTTGTTTATTGTGGCAAAGAGAGTATTCGCATTCGATATCCACTTCTATTTCTGTCTCTAATTAGCATCGCCAATGTAGACGAATCGTCGAATCGCTACAAAAGATTTGGTTATTTTCCAACCTTTACTTCTTGATAGTTTTGAAAGGGACTTCCAATCTGAGGCCAAACTAGGCTCATTAATGACCTTGCAAGCATTCGATTTTTTCCTCTCTCCATTCATTCTCATCTCTCGTTCCCCTAGCCTTGCTTCCAGGTGCATACAATAACCTATTATTAAATGTGGTTTATTTGTAGCCACCTACTCGCGCCCTAGGGCGGAAATAGCAGCCTTTCGATTCTTGGTTTATTTCTAATTCTCATTCGAGATACTTTTGGCATCATTGAAGGGGAGTGACAGGCCAATCGCCAAAAGTGGAATTCATGACGAGATTTGCATCTTTATCTGAATAATTTAAGTTAGATAAATTGCATCGGGGTTTGTTGGTTTTATTGCAAAATGCAAGACCTAAAAAAGTAAATAATTAACCCTTGGTTAAGCAGAGTATATATAATTAATACTGGGAACGATTATTACAACTAAAATTCTCTCGGCGAATGCAACACACAGGAAAGTTATAAGTCACAGCAATAAATAAATGACAAAAAATTCTCCCGAAATGATAGATAGAACAATGTGATGTAGGCTTATCGCACGAAGCTACCGCGTATTGCAAAAGTTCTGTTACACTCGTTACAACGGTGGAGTTTTGGTTGCCGACCTCGGTGGCGAGCACGCACTCCAGGCAAGACCTGAAGGCCACGCACACGTTGCAGATGAAGTCCTTCCTCATGCTACCCCACACGCTGTTGACGGGGAGGACTTCAGTCCGCCGACGTTGTTGTGGTGGACCTTGCAGGTCTTGCTTTCGATACGCGCCCACACGCTGTAGTCGAGGTGAATGAGGTCGGGCGACTGCGGCGACCAAAAGTCCTTCGACTAGAAGTTCATGTTCGACCCCAACCACTCTCGCGCGGTCTTGGCCGTGTGGGCTGGGACATCGTCCCTCTATAAGACGTATCCCGCCTTCGTGATCTTTCTCACCCAGGTCAGGACTTTCGTGGCCAAGATATGCCTGTAACCGGCCGCGAACCACACCGACGGCATCTTCTCGCCATTCGAAGCCACTGCACCGGGCATCATCAGGAAGCCCAAGTGCTTGGTCGTGGACACGTAGTCGACCTCGGAGACGTCTTGGCCTGAGCTTACCACACGGTTGTTCTGGCTCTTGATGACCTGATAGACCGTGAAGGTTTTTCATATGAAAAAAATGAGAATTCGATTGCCATGGCTCTTCAAGTCGTTCAAAAGGCATATGTCCAGTAAACAGTAGCCTTTCTCCGCATCTCAACTTCTTGCCCCCCTCCTCCTTAACGGCCCTGGATACCGTGGCCACCGATATGTTTTTTGCGAGTGCAGTCATTTTGAGCTTCGAAGCACCTTTAAACGCCTTTCTCACAGCCAAACGGTTGACAAATTGAGGTCGATCTTTGAGTTCTTCCCCGTTCTTGAGCCTCTCCGCGAATCTGTAGACGGTCATCATGTTGACGTTGAACCACTTAGTGATGTCAGGTTTGTGGGGTTGTTTTGTTATTTTTTTTTTACTTCAATCTCGACACACCTGCACCCAATGGAAAAGACGTTTTAATGACACGTGCTGGAAAATGAGAGCTTTAAGTTTGTGTGACGGAATTTTTCTATCACACACGTAAACCTCTTGAAAGATACCCCCGACTGTAACGGAGAGTTGTACAGAGGGAAAATAAAGACAGTATTCACTTAGAGAGAACCAGTCTTCTTTGGGGTGAATCGAATGAAGACGATAGACCTGACGAAATGTTTGCTACAGTAAACTTGTCCAGATGGATACCAGGGTGGGGTAAAAGTTCTGCTGTTGCCTGGCTGACAAACATGAGGCTAGCAGTGAGTATTCATGTCAATGCCATTAAAGAATCTCGGACAAAAATTCATATGGTGTCGGACAATGACTGCCCACGGGGAAAGCCTTTATTTGGATGCACCGTGAGAAATTCCATAATGACTTACGACCAAACCGGATATGGCCAAAAGTTATTGAAAGAGAATAGCAGACAGCAGGAAATTAATGTATCAGTTCGTTGTGAGGTATGTCGTGACAAACTTCAAAAGTTTTCCGTTAGGGAGGCGATAGTTTGTGTGATTCTGTTTGTGTTTTGCTTCCTAGCGTGGAAGTGGGCAGTACTCTACGTAGACAGTCAAAGTGTCTTGAGTAAAACAATAGTTAGAGCCTTGGAAACTGCAGGTTTTCGATCCAGGTAAAGAAACAACGCGTGAATGTGATCACGAGTTTGAGCATTTGAGTCATAGACGAACAAGGAAGCGTTGTATGTGAAACATGAGAAGAATTGCATCGTCAATTAAACTGGTGTACTCGTACCATTTTTTAGATCGATCCATTTATTATCTGACAGATAGGAAATTTGTGAAGGTCAAGTCACCTCCTTCCGGAGGTACGTAGGAGTATTCGTCCTTGCCGCACCTTTAAATCACTCTTCTTTGCCGAGATCGTCATCCAATTTCCCTTACCCTGCTTCCTCATTTTTTCCTACAACCTCTCCCACAACTTTATCTAGCCGGCCTCTAATTTCACAGAGTAGATGCCGACCAGCTTTCTCTCATCCAATCATCCCGGATCGGGGCTGAGCTCCGGTCGGGAGGGGGGGGGGGTTACAACCTGCTTCATTCCCACCCACACCTTGCTCACATACCCTTTCTTTCTAATTTCACTATCAATTTTACGCCGTGCCTAAGGTAGAGCCATAATACCGATGGGCTGCCTGGTCACTAGGTGGGAAGAGTGGCCTTAAATGACGGCAGCTGGTTCTGCCGGCTTCGTATTTACCCCTCGCAGAACGGGCTACTGCGTGGGGGTGATTAGCGCATGCATCCCGTGAAATAAATAAGGTCACCATGCCCAATGATGAGTTGAAAAACAAAATACTTCCTTTCCACCATCGCCGGAGCCGACTGCGGGCAGCTCCACTGGAAAGATGGATTCCCCTCCCCCCTCTTCGGTGCTTTCACAGCGGACCCTCCAAAACTCTTCAACCGGAAAGGAGGCTTACTCCTCTCCTATGTCTACGGGTGCAAGGGACTCCCCCTCACCCCCTTCCCTGGAGTCGCCCTTGGGTGACTCCCTCTTACTAGCGGCAGTACCCCCTTTACTTTCCAAGGGGACTGCCAAGAAAGCACGCCAGCGGCCCATAATTGACCGCTCCAACTGGGAGCGGCTATCCCTCCGTGGGAGCCACGGGAACGGACCGGCGTGCTGCCGTTTCGGCATGCGACCAAGCCAAGATCGGAACGCCCGACCCCGGTGCTCCCTCGGGTGGGGAGTCCCTGACAAAAAAGAAAAGTGCGCAGAGTGGAGCCTGATTACGTCGGGGCCCTCATTCAGAGATTACCTGGTGTTTTCGATCCCGTTGGCCCCTCCTGGCCTACGAGCACGGACGTTTCCGCGCCTATTCGGAACTCTTCTGCGGGTTCTACCAAGCTCGGGCTCTCCCCTAGTAAAGCTGGTGGCACATAGGTTTCACACCTAGCCCCGGCTAACCCACCCGCTTCCTCCAGCGTGACCGTTTCCCTTAAGGCAAAACGGCCGCGCGCCTCAGACGAGGCGTTAGACTCACAGGAGGCAACACCCCTGAAGTTGGTCGTGAGGCCATCTTCCGGATTTCCTAAAGCTGCCCCCCGAGAGGAGGACAGCACTAAAGGAGCTTCGGCTCCTACGCCCACACCCAGTGGTATGCTGGGTGGTTCGGAGACGGTGGATCCTGTAAAAGAGGGACCCTGCCTGCCTAAGTTTTTGAGGCGGAGGGAGGAAAAGACTCACATGGCAAGCCCAACCTCCCCCGATAAGTTCTGGAAGGAGACAACGCTTTAAGTGCATTGTCCGGCCAACAGCGCCCGGAGTTCTGCCTCCGGGAAGCGTACGGCCATTCCTGTGAGGGTATTCACTTCGAAGATGGCCCCATCATCTCCTCCGAGCTAGGCCTGGAGGGCATATTCCTTCAATGGAATTGCCGCGGACTCCGGGCCAACTGGGAGGAGTTGCGGAGCATCGTCTCCTCCCGTTCTCTGTTAACTATCTTTTTGCAGGAAAACATGCTGGGCGCGTGCCACCTGCCCACCCTCCCGTGGTATAAGGGTTTGCCACCCCACCATCGTGGGATGGGGGACAGGCAGGAGGATGCGCGATTTACATTCGGCATGATGTCTCCGTTCTTTTTTTTGCTTTAGATACCTCCTTTCAGGCTGTAGCTGTGCAGTTGCACCTGGATAGGAGGTATACTGTTATTTCCGCGTACATTCCACCGTCAGCCGACTTGGATGCGGACGACCTCCGCCGCTGCGTGGCACGGTTGCCGAGGGCTTTTCTCTTTCTCGGAGGTCTGAACGGTAGACAGCCGCTCTGGGGATATTACTGGTCAAGCCCTTGCTCACCTGATCGACGAGCTGGAGATAGGTGTCCTGAATGTGGATAAGATAGGCATCAGTGGCCGAGAACCTTTTCATTTTCCTGCCTCGATCTATTTATCATTCTGCTCTCCGGATGCACAGCCTGATTTGGGGTGGGGGGCAGTCGATGACCATGGTAATATCATTTTCTGTGCCGCTGCCTGAGAGTCCGCCCCGGATGTGTTTGGCTCGTGCGCGGTAGTCCGCATTTCAGGTCGGTAGATGAGGCCTTTGAATTCTTCTCCGGCAACCTCATCGTTGTGGGCCTAACTACTATTCCTAGAACGTCTGGCCGTTTTGCACGCCGACCTCTTCCCGTGGTGGTCAGCCGAGTGTGAGGTGGCCCTCAAACAGAAGCGTTATGCCTACATGCGCTATAAGCGCAGCCCGAACGATTTCACTGTCGGTGAATTTCATCGAGCTAGGGGTAGGTTCCGGTATATTTCGAAGCACGCCCGCCGCTCTTGATGGCGGGCATACATGTCTTCTCTTAACGAGAAGACCCCTCTTGCAGAGGTTTGGAAGCGAGTCAAATGAATTCGGCTCAAGCTCTTGCAGGATCCCCCTCCCGTATTCCAGAAGAATGGGCAGACAATCTCGGACCCCGCGTCCGTGGTGGAATCCTTCGTGACCGTATGCTCTAGCCGGGATGCTGCTCCGCCAGCATTCAATGCGCGTCGTGATGTCAGGAAGGCCGCCGACTGGACTTTATCTCCAGAGGCGGGGAACATTTCAATGACAGGTTTACTTTTAGTGAGTTGCGTTCCGCTCTCGTTTCATGCACAGACACCGCCCCTAGTGCGGACAATGTTCCATACGCCATGTTTCGACACTTGGTGAGCGAAGCATTCCCTATCTGCTAGATTTGTTCAACAGGATCTGGGTAGAGGATATTCTCCCAGACTCCTGGCGAATTGCTACTGTGCTCGCTTATCAAAAACCGTGGAGAGATCACTCTACCCCGTTCGGTTTCTGCCCAATCTCCCTAACTCCCTGTGTGTGTGCAGGTTGATGGAGAAATTGGTAAATGTTAGATTAGCCTTTTTTCTGGACAGCGGAAGCCATCTGTCTTCTGCACAGTGTGTCTTCTGCAAGTTCCACCCCACGTCGGATTCTCTGCTTCGACTGGAAAATGCCATTTGCGAGGCCTTCCTTCGTAGACAGCACTACGCCACGGTGTTTTTCGATCTGGAGAAGGTCTATTATACCGCATTGCTATATGGTATCATGGAGACTCTTCATACGATGGGGTCGAGGGGACGCCTCCCAATCTTTATATCTGAATTTTTGCGTGATCGTCGATTCCACGTACGGGTGGGGAAAACCCTCTCCGGCCCAATGTACCAGCAAGAGTATGTCCCGCAGAGAAGTGTCCTCAGTGTCGCACTCTTTTCCCTGAGCATCAACGGCATCACCTTAGTGCTACCGGAAGATGTTCTCGCCACGCTCTACGTGGCCGAGCTTTCGATTTCTTTTTGCGCGGCCCAGATGAAAACTCTGGAGCGTCGACTTTAACTGGCATTCAACCGCGTCTCTCGCTATTCCGAGGCGCACAGGTTTCGGTTTTCCTTGGCCAAGACTAAAGTGGTGCACTTATTCCGCCATCTACGGCTCCACCCTTAACCAGAATGGTTTCTAAATGGGGTTCGCCTCACCTTGAAGGCTCATATTCGCAACCTTAGGGTCTCTTATACCGGCGCCATGGTTATTCTTCCTTCCGTGACGTTCAGTGCCTGGGAAGCTGATAAGGCTACTGCCTTACTTTTTTATCGATCCTTTGTTCCTTCGAAGGTCGACTACGGATGCGAGTTTTATACATCCACAGCCGAGCGTGTATTGCGGAAGGTGGACTCGATCCACCACACATCGGCCTTCGCCTGGCGACCGGTGCCTTCCGCACGTCCCCCTTTAAGAGTCTACTTATTGATGCTAGGGAGATGCCACTGGCTCTACGCCGTGCATGGTTCATTATTCGCCTGTACGCTCGAGCCCGTCGCCTCCCTCAGTCGCCAACAGCCCTCACTGCATGCGCAGCTGATCTCGACGGTGTCTATGCCGCCGAGAGACGCCAGTCATACCTCTGGGCTTAGGGCTAGGATAGGGTTAGGTATATCCCTCGGGCCGGTTTCTTCCCTGGTTTCGCCCAGGAAGCCACCCTGGAGGGTACCACCTTTGTTTATTTGTCGTCATGCCTCTGCTCCCAAATCTTCTACAGCGCCGGGAGTATTGTGTATGGCCTTTTTGGAGCACACTTCGTGTCACATTGTAATTGTACCAGTGTATACGGATGGCTCTAAGTGCCAAAGGGGCGGCGGTCGGTCTCCATGCCCTGTCTCATTTGTTTGCAGTCAGCGGGGCTCTGCCAAGCACTGCGTCTGTCTTCACCACCGAGCTGGTTGCAATACACTGCTCGGTACTGGAAATAACGCGAGGTACCCGGTTCGGAGACCGGATTGTGATATATATCGACTCACAAAGTGCCCCAATGCTCTCGGGTTATTGGAATCTCCACATCCCCTGGTTCGCGATATCTTTGGCGAACTGGGCGGATATCGAGATTATCTTCTGTTGGGTTCCCTGACATGTAGGAATTGCGGGGAATGAGCACGCCGATGAAGGCGCCAAAGAGTCCGCGAGGACTGAGTGACCAGACCAGTGTTTCGCTCTTCCTCACACCGATTACATGGAATGAATACGGGCTGCTTGACAAAGAAGATGGGAGACGGTCGCGGGGAACTAAAAGTTACGTGCCATTGTGCCGCGCATGTTCCCATGGACCTACCCCCAATGTTTTCTGTCGTCTCTGAATTGGACACATCGCCATTTAATAGAGCGCTCGCCTGCGCCTTATTGCGACGACTGCGTTGTCCCCCAGACTGTTCGGCACATTCTTGTTGAATGTCTCAGTCTGGATGATCTCCATGCACGTTACCTGTCTTGGTACCGGGATGAGCGTGGTCGCTACCGTTTGTTCCTTGTACTCGGGACGAGTTCGTGCACACAGACTTGTCGACTATACGTCTTTTTGGAGGTGGCTGGCCTACACTTTATTTGCCGGAATTTTTTTTGTAGGTCGCATCTTCCTGCGCCGGAGGGGGGGGGCTATCCCCGACACCAGAGCGCGCTTCCTTCTTGCCTTTTTGCTTTGATTTCTTGTTATTTTTTAGCCCCTCTCCTTTTTTATCGTTTTTGTTATTTACATATTGTTATGTATTTTTTTAATATTGCCTAGTAGTAGGCTGTGTTGTATACGGCGTCTTATGCCCAAGTAGGCAGTTGACAGATGTCCTTTCTCCCCCCCCCAAAAAAAAAATAATGATCTCTATCTCTCTTGCATAAATATATCCCGGGCGTATTCACCTTACGAAATAACATGCTCCCTTTGGACATGGTTATATATGATTACACCTGCCATCCGCTCACAAATGTTATTACACCCACGGTTCGCTATTTGATGCTTTTAATCAGTTTCCTCCTTGTACTCGCCCGATTTCCTCATTTCCTCCCTCTCCCGGCACTACTGACCCTCTTTGTCATGTGTCAGAGGGTATTCGAACTCTTCTTCTTCGACCATTTTTAATCCGATTTCGCGATACGAGAAAGAATTGTGTACTAGCTAAATGAGAGCGCGGATGACGGAAATCTATCACCACCGCCATGAAACTCACTTCCCTACGGCAGGCTTGCAACCAACCATACACGGGGTTTTCCAGGCGGGATTTTCAAACTGTGCCAAACCCCCTTTTGCTAGCGAGAGATGTTGCGTAATTTAAGAACACCTGGGATTTCTTGTTATTATGGTGGCCTTCGATATATTATTTTAATATTAAGCCTTTTCTTTTCCTTGTCCGCTCTTCACTGCGTTCTACCGTTACGGAGCTCCCGGTCTCTTTGGCAACCCCCCACTCCGCCGCCCACCTCATTCTATTCTGGGCTCTTTTTCTAGTCGCCAAGTCCCGTTTTTTGAAATGTTGAAATTCGCAGCTTGGTCCAAAATGGCCGCACGTTGGCGAGTTGGTATTGAAGAAAGGTCGGAAATTAAGAGCCGAGCGAGCTGTGTGCCCCAAGTCTTCAAAGGGGGAGGGGCGTTTTTGTTCTTAAAAGTGCTGGCTCCCAAAGATGGGTCTGTATTATTATTATAATTGGCGCCTGTCTACTACGACAGACCAGTTAGCTAGCATTTCAACCCCTAAGGGATATATCGTGCTGAATCGTGTCAGGACGTATTGGAGCATGTCTATCGGGTACTCTATGATGTACTAAATACATTACACAGCGAGTGAAAGTGACACGTAGTCCGAAAATAAAATATGTGGCAAGCAGGCAACACCGAACACACACCCAACGTAAAATGAGGCACATAGGCCAAACTAGTCCTACATTTAAAATTAAATGTATGGTACGAAGACCACAATTATAGATGATGCGTGATGGAGTCACACATGTGTCAGATGTCTGAGGAAATGCCTGTTGCGGTTAAAAATGAGAGAACTGCCGAGACAGCATCTTCATCGTCCCGAAGGACCCAGCGAATATTCAGAGGCTGACCGATTCCGCTGGCGCCAAAGTTGGCCACCCGGTCATCAACATACTCCGGGCACTCAACAAGGAGGTGCGCAACTGTGAGAGGGACAATACATCCATCGCAGAAAGGTCGTGGTTCGCCGTCAAGCAAAAACTTGTGTGTTAGGCGTGTGTGCCCTATGCGAAGCCTTGTGAGCAGGACCTCATTTTGGCGGGTCCTACGACACGAAGTACCCCACACCGTCACACTATCCTTGATCGTCCTGAGTTTATTGGGCCAGATAGTGGCTCAGGCCAAATTCCATCGTCTGCGCAGAAATGCATCGAGGTAATGGTAATAATCCCTGCTCGGTAGAGGATGGGGTATAATCTCGTTGGGATCCACAATGATCGCCTTAGCCGCACGATCAGCCAACCCCGAATCCCTGCATCGCTTGGCACCCAACAGAAAGTAACAAATCGACCGCCATCACGCAAAAGGTCCAGCCAGCGATGGATCTGTGTCACTATGGGATGAACAGAAATGTGATCAAGGCACTCTGGGAGTCGGGATAGACAACAAATCGGCGAGTAGTCTACCGTGTCAGAGAAGAAAATGCAAAGCGGATCGCCAGCAAGTCCGCGGTATACACCGAGGCCGCTGCAGGTAGTTTCCGCGATATAGTTCTGTTCGGGAGAACTGCAGTGCAGCCAACTCCATCGCAACTCTTCGATCCATCAGTATATATTGGGGTGGTCTCACGGTGGGTGTCCGCATGGTCAATAAAAAGTGATCTTATATCTACCGGGGTATCAGAAGAAACCTCCGCCATCACACTTCGACATAAACTTCTCAGGTAGAACAGAGTAAGAACTCTACTTCATCACAAGCAGATCAGGCACCTGGAGGCTCTTAAGAAGCTGACGACTCCTGTATCCAAATGGTTTATGGAGGCGTGGGCGAGCAGCATAGATGTGATCAAAGCTTCGATTCTTAATCGCACGGTAAGCTGGGGTATCCGGCATAGCGAGTAAACGGCTGTACAACTGGTGACAAAGCTTGTCTCGTCTATCACAGAAATGATTCCCCGCTCTCCGCATACAGACTCACCACCGGTGAGGTGCGAAACGCCCCAGTTGCCAGACGGATACCCTGATGGTGGACGGTATCTAGCATCTTGAGGGACGTTGCTGTCGCTGACCAAGATTTGGCATCCATAATCGAGTTGGGACCGCACCCTGGATCGATAAATCCGCAAAAGTGTCACTTTCTGCACCCCACGAGAGACGCGCCAAGCACTTCAAAAGGTCTAAGCTTTTTATGCATCTGGTTCGCAGAGAATGGAGGTGAGGTAGCCACGTGAGTTTCGAGTCAAATATCATTCCCAGGAATTTCGTTTCCGCAACGTGCGGAATTTGGGTGAACCCATCCATCACCAGGGTTAAGCTGGAAAATGTGCCTCGGATACGTGTAAAATGCATCGCTAGTATTCAATGGCGAAAAGGTGAAGCCATGTGTATTTGCCCATCGAACTGCTTTGTACCCTCCTGTCAGCAGCAGGAAGACGTGAGGAGCGAGTGAATATGGCGAAGTCGTCGACGTACAACGAACTCTCCACATACTGCGGTATGCAGGATGTGAGGCCATTGATGGCTATGGCAAACAGAGCACAGCTAAGGACGCTCCCTTGCGGGACGCCCAGTGCTGTGGAACCGGATCAGAATGTTTGGTTCCAAATATCTATTGTCGGATAGAACTTTCAAAATGAGGTACCTGCACGTTCATCCCGTCTTGATGAACGTGTCGAACCTGGCTAACACATCTGTTGTGCTGCGACCTCGTCGGAAACCATATTGATCGGGATGGAACACGCCTTGCTCTTCTTAATGCCACACGAGCCTAGCGTTGACCATCCGTTCCATAAGTTTACACATAGAACTCGTAAGTGCTATAGGGCGGTAATGCAGCGGATGTGTTCCCTCTTTACCAGGCTTCTGGAAAGGCAGCACAGTCGACATTTTCCAAACTGGCGGAAAAGAGTCCTCTATCCATATGCTGTTATACATAGATAAAAGGAACTGAAGCGACACTGGAGGAAGGTGGCGAAGCAGGACGTACGAAGTCGTATCCGACCCAGGCGCTGTATCAGTACATCTCCTCAAAACATTCTGCAATTCGGGCAGTGTAGGAACAGTGTTGTAAACTTCATCCTCTCCACCAAAAAATGATAAATCTACCGATTCTACTTCTGTTTAATGCGTTGAAAGGGCGCCCAAGAACGCCTTGGACACCTCGCTCAAAGCATGTCCAAAAGCGTTTCCAACCTCTAGCGGATCAGAGTTTAAACCGTTAGAAGCCTGCAACGTCGGAGTACGATGGTCCACACACCTGCCACGTATCTTAGAGATCCGACGGCACACCTTCGTCATCGGTGTCATCTCGTTGAGGCTGGAGACGTATAGTTTCCACGAAGTTGCCTGAGATTTCTTCAAAAGGTAGTAAGCGTTAACTCTCGCGCGACTAAGCGCAATCTTATCTTCTGTAAGTCATGTACGGTAATATCGGCGTGCTGCTACCTTTTTCTCGTCGGTTGCTGCTTCGAGCTCTCGGTTCCATCAAGGAACAGACCGAGTGCGCTGTATTCCGCTAGTTTTCGGGATACAAGTGTCTGCCACAGCAACAAGCGTATCCACGAGGTATTCAACAGCATCATCAATGGTATGAAATGATGTAATCTCCCTATCAGTAGTCGCCACAGCATAATATCTCGCCCAATCTGCCCGTTCGCAAATATACCGAGGTGTAGTTAGGAGAGTGGTGTTGTCTGTAATGGATAGAATGACTGGAAAGTGGTCGCTTTTATATAAATCTTGGCTGACGGGCCAGGAGATGTTTAGTGTGGCATCTGGAGATGATATAGGCAGATCGATACAAGAAAAGGTGCCTGTTTGTAGGTGGGAGTGAGTAGGATTATCGTTATTTAGTATTATAGATTCTCCGGTGTTAAGGAAGAACTCTACAATTCTCCCTCGTTGGTTCATGACAGCGTCTCCCCACAATATGTGTCGAGCATTAAAATCTCCTAAGAGATACGGAGGCGGCAGTTGTGAAACCAGTTGATGTATTTGTTGAGTGCTAACTTTCTGCAACGTATATATACGTTGCAGATCGTGTATAATCTGTCCAGGTGGCATCGTACTGCAACAGCCTGCAAGTCCAAAGTCAGCTGGATCCTCACGTAACCAACAGCGCGCTTCACAAGTGTGCAAACGCCACCGTGGTCCAATCCATCCCTGCCGAGAGGGCCAGCCTCGTGGTGGGTTTGGTAGGGCTGCTGGCATTCTGGTTTCGTGCAGACACATGACGGCCACAGATGACTTGATCACGTCTTCAGTTTTTGGTCACGTGTCCATATTGTTGGCATTTGTAACAACGACGAGGAAGGGGCACGTACGGACGGACACGCTCAGAGAGACCTGCGCGGATCCGAATACGAACAGGTTGAGTCGGAGTGTCAAATGTTAAGACCAACGTTCCAGTCGGTTCAAGGTCACCAGATAGCATGCGCCTCTCAATTCGGTGGACCTTAATCACACCAAGGTATGATAGTCCGTCAACAATATCCTCTTCAGAATATCGCCGTAAGAGATCGCTGGTGATAACCTCTTGGGACTGGTTATAACGCTGGTGAATCGACACTTATATCGGTTCCCGGACCAGTTCAGTTAGGCGCTGCGATTTACGGCCTTAGGCCTCAGATTTTACTTCAACAGTGAGCGGTCGGTCGTCATTCCCAGAGATGCGACCGGGTTCCCCTATCGCATCGCAGGACTCTCTATCGACTTTAAATATGTTGAGTTTGCTTAGGTCAGCATTGTTTGTAGACTTCAAAGTATAAAATCGTGTGAAGTGCTCAGTTTCTCCAAACAGATTGGCTGGAAATTACGTCGTTGATCTAATTCGGGTCACGGTCGTCACCCATTAGTCTGGCCCCTCCATTAGAGCCACTCCATCATGATTGGATCTCCTGGGGTAAAAGACCACCCACAGGCACAGCCTCCCGACTTCATTGGGACACGCAAGCACCCACACCGCTTCAAGGTTGGGTGACATGGGGGTGAAGATGGGTATGTAGGGATTCTGACTTTTATTTTCTTCAGGGCGCCCCCTTTGGTTGCAACCAGCGAGGGCATCCCCGCTGGTCACAAAACGGTGTTCGATCCCAGAAAAGGGTTCAAGTCAGAACTTTTGATTCCCTAAATCTCTACTCTTCTTTTATGGTCCCTTTCGAGGGTCAGCAGCATTAATTATTGAGCGTGTTTGAAGTAGAAGCCCTCGTCATCTCTGATCCGGTCGTAACTCCTTGTCTCCATAAGTTAGGTCCTAAATTCTTGCCATCGTATTATAACAGTGTCATCCTCGAGCCTCTGGTAACTCCCCCTCACCACTTGAATTTATAGCGCAATAGAAACGAGGCTGTGCAACGCAGGAAGTTAGTAAGGAGAGATCTGTAAAGAAAGTGGTGAAGGTAGAGAAAGTGAAAATGTGTGAAGAAAGATGTTCCTGAAGGCATCGAGGCCGGAAGGAACACCTGCGGGCGGTGGAGCCGAGAAGGCACAAATGCCCCGAGATGTTACCTGCCAACCCTTTTCCGGTGAGTAAAAGGATAGATACGGAAAAGAAAGATGTGGGGAGGGGGAAGTTGCCAAAAGGAAGCAATGAGCCAGGCCTTAGGTCAGGACCAGTGATGAATTTGGGTAAGAAAAATGCAGGAGGTTCCTTAGCGACTTGGGCGTTATCCTTGCCAATCGCCCATTGAACACATATTATTAGTGGTATACTATTTTTATTCCCTCGCACAATGGCTCGACTGAAAAGAAAGCACTAAGTAAATCCCCTATGACTCCTCGCAGGTATCATCTTTTTGGAGAACAACTCTTTAGAGATGATGGGACTTATAAACCCATTGCTACTCACCCACCAAAACACTGCTTCACCCTATTATCAACCCCGCCCTATCCCTCCAAAACTCGCTCTCCCTCTGCTGATTTTTTAAAAAATTGTTGGGTAAAGCCAGCTTCATCTGTGACATCATTTCATCTGACAAGCTTCGCATTTTGTTGCATAGCAGAAACGTGGTTAGATGTAAAAAAAAACAAAGTCTGCTGACCAAATAATCGCGTGCTCTCACTTATTCTGTTTTATGACCTTACGACCTTCAAAACTTTGAATAATTCCCGGACGAACCTTGGGAGGACCTTAACAATTATATCATTCGAAAGAGAATATAAAACAACATACGTGTTTCAAATTTTGTTAGAATCGGCCGAATCGTTATGATCTCATTGCTAAATAATTCCCAGGCTAACCTTGGGAGGACTTTGGCAATTATATCATTCGAAAGAAAATGTAAAACAACATAAGGGTTTCATATTTCGTTAGAATCGGCCGAATAGTTACAATGTTATTCCCCCCCTTAAAAAAACGGGGACTAACCGACTGACAGTCAGATATAGTAGAGTCGCACGCGACTAAAAAAAATGCTCCTCGGGCTATGACTGCACGTTGCTAGACGCACGGGGCGCGGCGGAGGGGAGGCCCTCAAATCGAACCTCCGACCATTTTCGAACCTTTCCTCTGAACTTAAACTCACGATTGTTATCTATCTATCGCCCCCTCCCTCCCCGGCCAGATATTTCCGTAAGCTTGGTAAATTTTTGAACATGGCACCTTCCAACCCCTCAGCAACCTTACTTATTGGGTGATTTTAACATCCCCTTAAATAGCCCTCAGATCTGCGACCTCAACATTTTTTCACTTTTTCCCCCTCTCTCAATGTCTCATGCCCCACCCACACACCTGGAAATACACTAGCCTAGTTGCCTCCTCCTTCCCGCTTCGTAGCCTAACCATAACTGACGCCTCTACAGCTATTTATGGACACGTTCTCGTTCATTCTTGCCTTTGAAATCCCACCAAGCACAATACATATTTTTTTTCCATGAATATTCTGCTTCGGTAGCTAATTTTGGTGAACTCTCACGCAAACCCCAAGATCCTTTCTGTTATCATGGACAATCCATTTTTTATTCCCAGTCACCAATCGCTTAAAAAAAGGTTATTTCATTACTTTTTAAGAGCATGTCACAGATGAAATATTGGTCTATGCAGTTTATCATAGAAAGGATGGGAGGGACCCATGCATCATCGAGGGAAATGAAACCCAAATTTCACTGCAAGCCCCCAAGTTGTGATTTTTCGGTTGGTTTCAATGTTTACCTTCAAAAGAGCGTCGTCCAACTCTGGAGGTCTTGCAGAGCGACTTGCATCTTCTAAGCTGAAATTTCTGCGTTTTAATTTTCCAACGCATTTCCGAATAGTTGATTCACCTACAGTACTTTCGAAATGCAACTTTTGGTTATCCATGTTTGACTTTGATAAGGGATGACAAAAATAGATGTACTGATTATTTATGTGTGTTGTAACTAGTAGGTTATCTCGCTGCAAGTAATGCCAACATATCAGTCGTACCAACATTAATGGTGTAATATGAAAAGTGTAAAGACAACTGTCGAAATCGCTAGGAACTTTCCGGACGACATGATAGTTAAATATTTTGTCTCACCATTGATAGTTGTCTCGTTAAAACTCATGTTACTAACGTCTGTAAATCTTCTCTCTGCTTTCTCCGCCACCTCTGTTGCATCCGCTCCCACGTTGATCCCAGTAATTTAGAGTGCCACGCAAGCTTTCGTCGCATCATGCCTTAACTACACTAATTCCCTTATCACTGTATCACAGGCTTCATTCACCCTTCGACCCCTCCAAAACTGTGCAACCCATGGTGTTCTTCTCCGCCTGGGTCTTTCCTCCCGTCTAACCCTCCTCCTTCACGATCTGCAACGGCTCTCCACTCCATCCAGAATCACCTTTAAGATCCTTCTGCTTACATATAACTTACTCCCCATAACCTTACACTGGCTCTGCACCACGCCTGACTGTTCTTGGCCAAGCGATCGCGTCTCGGATACTTGATAATCTTCTCCGGGGGGGGGGGCATTTCCCCCTTACAGTTATGGAGGGAAACTAGGTAGTTGCCCCTCCCCCATCGCCATGTGTACACACGCGTGCGTCTATTTTCGTTCGGTGTTGTTTGCCCGCGAGGCGCTCACCTTTAAAATAGAGAGCGTTCGTGGGAGGGCCGGGCTGCGCTGAGGGGCCCTGGAAATCGCTTTTTTCAATGGAAGTCTGGGTGTAGCAGCGCCCCGCTCCAACTCTCCTCGACTTGTTCACCCCCCTCGCTCCTTCCATGGTGTGAGAGGGAGGGGGTCTTCAATCCGGTTCCCCGATTAGGAGTTGGCGTGTTCCGATTTCGTGCGAGTCCGGGCATCGGAGGACTGCCTTTGACGCATCATTTGCGGAGTCCGATGAGTCAATAAACGTAATATCTCGGGATAATTTCTAAAATACTTTAACGAGTCCGACATTTGATTCACTGAGTACATTCTAGCATAATCGTTAAGTGGTTAAAGAGCATCTCACCGATTTGATCATTTTACGAAGAGTATAAGGAAATAAAGGCAAAAATGGGGTAAAAGGAAATAACTTTGTTCTTCCTTGTATATGAAGATGGTGCTAGACCTGTATTGTTACCCCCCCCCCCTCCCAGAGAATTGCGCGCTTTCTGTCCAAACTCTCCACCTAGTCTCTTCTCCCCCCCCCCCGTGTGTGTGCCTCCAACGCGTTTTCACATCTCCTTAGACACCACTTCACAATCAACCTCTTTATAAAAAAATATAACTCATTTGGGTTTCGTTTATTAATAATCAAAATGATCTCAAGTCTTGGTCTCTTGCGACTTGGAGGCGTGAAAGGGCATCGGTTATAGAAGTTCCAAAGCCTCTGACCCGGCATGAGGTAGCTGATCGAGTCCCTAAACCAAGACAAAGGGTTGAGGGAGATGAGGCGACTTGCTCCCGAAAGGCAAAAAGTAGCTGATTAAAAGAAGGATGAGGAAAGGCTAAGCTGGGCCGGACGGGGCGCTGAGCCCCGTTAGCAGGGAGTCCAGGAAAACCTCGCCATCCACTTACGGGTTCGGTGGACTATATTGTAATGGAAGGTGGTGGGACGGGTGAGGGATTGTAGCTGGTCCCTCGCGAACCGTAAATCATTTGTTCGAAGCCAAATTCTCGACCCTCGCTCGATTGACTAATTTTTGCCGCTTTTGAATTTATCGCAGCAATCGGTTGGTCGCTGGTTTTTCCAAGCCTCGGTACCGGGTTTGGTTTCTCAGCAAAAGTGGACTTACACACACACACACACAAAGAAAATCGGCGCTCATAGTAAACAGCCGCCTATCGGGTGATGTTTTGAGTCTGAGTTTGCGCGCACACAGCTCTGGCCACGCACATCGCCAAGCACAACACACAACACATCACTCTCCGAACCTGCCGAAGGTGGTTTCAACGCCACATACTACTGAGGCGATACAGGCGACTCTGCCATGTCGCGAAGGGTTCTTCTCCTCCTAATGGGGGATACAATAATAGAATGCTCTTTATGCACCCCTCCCCTGTGTACCAGCCCTGAGACTCCCCACACTTTCCATCGGTTGTCATTCTGAGTTTTATGTAGCTTTTATCCGGTTGGAAGATCGTCCACGATTGAAAAGGGAAATGTGTCAATATTAATTTAACGTTACCTACTGTCATTAACTACAGTGCACACCAATCTACAGGGAAACTTTGACGGGGTACTTTAACGTTATGCACAGTTTTCTGTGTGTGTGTGCGTTCCTCCTTGCCCACTGCTAATGAGTGTATCCTTTCTTTTCTTTTCAGAAACATGAAAAAGGTGAGCGAAGAGTTTGGGGACGAGGTAAGTGACGTCATGGATGGAATTTTGTTCGACAGGCGGCGGATTGTGCGTCTTGGGGTCGGCCTTGTGGCAAGACATGTTTTATTAAGGGAGAAATCGGCCGAGCGATGAGTGTGAAGAAGCGCGTGTGTATGGGAGTAATAGTGTGTAATCGTAATGATCAAAGAAATTTCTAGAGCGATGAAAGTGATGTAGAATGAGGTACAAGGGTCCTAGGAAAGCTCGGAAGTCCTTAAGACTCGATCGAGGTTTGTACAAGAAAATTACCCAGAACTTAAATTAGCTTATTAATTAATTTGTTTATATATTTTTGGTTCCGGGATACATGTTAGTATCTTTAGAAGTTAAAATACAAGGGAATGGTTTATATGTATGTTGAAAGAATGCCTAGTTGTGGGCCCCGTCAATCCAGGGTCTCACACGCAAAAGTGTTTCGGAGGCGTTTGAGTGGTTTTAATACTATGTGATTGGAGGTACAGCTCTCCACATAACTAAAACGTTTTGTATGGGATATGTGTAGGTAGTGTATCTCCACTCATGATGACCCCCTCCCTATATAAGTTATATCGGAAAATAGCTCCCTCCCTCCCCCCTCATATATTCTAGGCAGAAATGGTTTCGTTTTGAACAATTTTACGCCACTGGTGTTCACACCATCTCTATTTACAAGAAATTACCTCCAGGATCACTATGTAGGATATGTTGGTTTCCAGCTTTTGCCACGCGGATGATCTTTAGTGGGAGTTAATGAGAACGACCTCGTTTTGGAATCAGGTTTTTCGAATCTATTCACAGTTTTGAATCCATTTGAAATATGGCGCCGCAGCAAACTTTGACTCCTCTGAAAATATATCCTTGTCTTTAAATCTGTCTTAGGAGTTTTTGCGCCGAGTATCATGATATAGTTTCTCTCTTATATTCACAGGGTGGACCAAAGGTTTGTTGACAATAAGGGGAAGGAACGTTATTGCTAATTTTGTTGACACTAAAAAACTTGGTTAAGTTGTTAACCTTCCTTGCATATTGTTGCTAAAGAAGGCTACGTAACTTTTTTTATTGTCCACTAAATTGACAAAAGACTTTTTTCGTTTATTCTCAACCAAACTTTGGCCCACCTTCTCTATAAAATACAGCATGTAACTGAGTAGAACGTACATATTATATGCGTCAATCGTCGCTCAAATCCACTTCCATTAAAAAAAGGCAAAAAGAGAACTAACAAATTAATGTATGAGGGGCCACAACGATTTCGTTTTTTATTGCACTGCTGAGAGAATATTGACTCACTCGTGATAGGAATTCCTAGACCCTTCCTTTTCCATTTTTAGTGTTATTATTCCACTGTTATTTAATGCATAGTTTTTGTAATTTCGATGTATTGTATTTGTTTTTCTTTTCTTTTTTTATATTGCCATTGTACTCATTTTTTTTCATTCCCATGAACTACCAGGGTAATTCAGATAAGACCTACAGGTTCGGGTGGGATTCGAACGGCAGGGCGCGATAAACAGTACTTGCCGCATAGTCGACTCAAATGGGGCTCCCTTCCATCCGGGCCGGGCCACTCACCACACTCAATGCGACTTAACTTTTATCAGGGTAGGCAGTTTCTTTTTTTTTACTCGGCTAAGTTGTGGCACCACCCTATTTACCTATTACTCCAAAGCCCAACTGGGGTCTTACCATATTTCGGGGATTATCTAGCCCCAATTTGGACATCTGCAGATTCGGTAATACCGTGATGGCGAAAATTCGAGAATCTATATCCTTAATATAACGAATAGTGCTGGCCCTATTACCGAACCTTGTGGCACCCCGGTTGTAATTGAAGCCCGTTCTGTAACATTCCCCTAATTACACTCCTTTGGTTTATGTTGCTAACAACAGAAGAAGATAGGCGAAGAAAGCAGAGAAAAATAGAGGTCAGAGTTAGGTGAACGATAAAGTAAGATGAGAAAAACAGCCATTGCAAAACACCTCAGTCCCGAATATTAGAACCAAAAAGCAGACACGCTCAAAGGTACGAACTTAGTTAGACCCAGCTAGCGGTGGCTACAAGCGGGCATGAGGTCTGTAGTCGTTTGAGAATCAGTAGACCCTAAATTCAGAGTTTTCCCGTTCAAGTCCGGCGCTACTGGGAAAGGTCGTATGTTGAATGAGCTATTTTTTTTTCTCGTTTTATTTACGTCTCTGTCCACCTCGTTATATTTATTTAAAGATAAGGTACGATAAGCAATTTGTTTGTTTTTTAAGGTTTTCAAAATGGGAAGTCTTGAAAACTTCCCGAACGGTGCAGAGTATTCTAATAAGGAGATTATTTGGGGCATATTGTCCTGGGTGGTAGCGCAACTCTCCTAAATCTCCCTAACCTCTGAATGAAGACAGAACCCCCTTTCGGAGATTCATAATATCGATTCCAACGCGTTCGAGACCTGGTCTGCTCCATCCTCGTTAAGATAGGCGCTGTACAATCACGAATGAAGCGATTAAACTTCAGCCTCATGGCTCGTTCGTATCATTTAATCCGGGGGTGAAAGGAAGAACGGAGACATCATGCCAGGTGTAAACCGCGCATCCCCAAGCCCGGCCATCCCGTGGTGGTGGGGTCGCAAGACCCTTATACCCCGGGAGGGCGGGCAGGGGGGGGGGGCACGCGCCTAGCATGGTCTCTTGCAGAAAAATAGCTAACGGGGAACGGGACGAGACGAGCCGAGCCTCCGCAGCTCTTCCCAGTTGGCCCGGAATCCACGGCAATTCCATTGAAGGAGAGAGAGAAAGAGAGCAGGGACTAAGCTAAATTCGATCCGCGCCATATTGTTTGACGACCACAAATCTCGAATTAAAAATGCCAGGTGCAGAGAGGTTAAAAGCCATCTGTTCCAAGTGTTAAGTTAGTAAAGTGGTGTACGGATTTTTCAGAACAATGCTACCAAAGAATCACAGCGTCAAGTGTTTGTTTATTCTGTAAACTTGCTGAACGACTTGATAAGAAAAAAAAAATGAACACAATTAACGCTTTAGAACAAAAAGAATGTGATTGTAAAATCAACGAGAACAGAGTAATAAATATTGATACAAGATAGTCAGATTAGAACATTCTGTTGCATTATTAGAGAATAAATTGGATCGTAAAGACAAAAATGGCAACGATTTTTTGCTTGTCAGAAATTAACATCCATCTAGACCTATACTTACTGAACCGATTGAAATAAAGACGTATAATAGATTTTTAGCTTTGTCCGAAGCAGAAGATGACACATACCTAATTGGAGACTATAATAAGAAATCAAATTGATCACTTTGGTGCGAAAAACATTAGAAAGTGGAAATTCAGATGTTACTTCTGGGCAGAAATCAAGAAAATAACTGAAGAGATCACCAATTTAAGTTTCGCTCATGACGGAATCCATCTTAGCACAAAGGGTTAAAAAATATATTGGGATTTAATTAACTTAAGTTTATATAATACTCTCGAAAAGAAGCGCTCCGATAATACTTCACTTACGAAACCCAAGTAAACGGGTAAAATATTTAAAAGCTGCTTTGTTTAATGCCAAGTCTATTAGGAATAAATTAGTAGAGTTAAAGCGTTTGTAGGCATTACAGAGAACTGGATTCATTTTCACTCAAGATATTTCAGTGGTGAATTTTAATTAGAAGAACTAATCTGGAAGGGTTAAAAGAGCCTTGTGTCATTACAAACTAAGTTTTGGCCATATAAATGAAATCTGGATAAATTTTAAAGAAAATTTGATGAAAAAACAGTTGCATTTCATTCCATCAAAATCAGAGGAAATTGGTAGTGTCAAACAACCAAAATGGTAACAAAAGAAATTAAGAAAAGTATTAGAGACAAAGACAGAGCTTATAAGCTGCTCAAAAATAAAAACTCTGGCAGCATCAAAGAAAAATATATCCAACTGAAAAGAAAATTTAAGCGGAAATTCAAAAAGCCAAGCGAAATGAAGAGATTAGAGCGGCCTTAAACTGTAATACAAACCCCAAAGAATTTTTCGCACTAGTAAACAGTAGGAAACCAATCAAAAATAGTATAGGACCCATCAAAGAAAAGAATGGCGTTTTGTAATACAACGATGTAAAAATAGCAAATGTTTTAAACGAATACTTTGCAACTGTATTCACCAAGGATGATTCAGACTTTATTCTAACACCTAACAGCAGATACTCTGACAATAATCCTCTAAAATCAATAGAGTGTTCAGTTAAGGATGTTAAGAGACTCATTGACAAAATGAATAAATTTAAATCGCCTGGTCCGGACATGATATTCCCAAGGGTCATAAAAGAAGTTAAAGATTCCATAGCCGAACATATAACACAAATTTTTAATCTTTCTCTCGAAAGAGGATGTGTCCCAGAAGATTGGAAATTGGCTAATATAACGCCAATATTTAAGAAAGGATGCAAAGAGTCAGCCAGTAATTACTGCCCTATAAGTTTAACATTGGCGGTGGGAAAAATGCTCGAGCGCCTTATCGTAGAAAAAATAGTTGAACATATTTAACTGAATGCATTATTACATGACTCTCAACATGATTTCAGAAAAGAAAGATCGTGTCTGACTAATCTCTTGGAATTTTTTCACTACATAAATTCAATTTATGACAGAAAGGTCAGTTGACATTTTGTATTTAGATTTTCAGAATGCTTTTTATAAATGACCACACGGAAAGTTAATGACAAAAATTAGAACATTAGGAATAATCGGAAAAGGTTCAAATTGGATCGAGAACTGGCTCACAAATCCTAGGCAGAGAGTTGTAATTAATGGCCAAACATCCGATTAGACATTGATTGTAGTGGTGTTCCACAGAGGTCAGTGTTGAAACCATTACTCTTCATTATATATGTAAACGATATTGACATCGGATTGGTATCAAAGATTTCAAAGTTTGCTGATGACTGTAAATTGAGTAAAGGTATAATTAGTGAAGATGACCTCAAAGAATTTCAGGAAGATATTGATAAAATTGCGCGCTGGTCTGTAAAGTGGGATTTGCCTTTGAACCTTGAGAAATCCAAAATAATGCACATAGACAATAAAAATCCCAAAGCTGAATCAAGATATTTGATAGAACAATGACATGCACAGAAAAATAAAAAGATCTAGGCATTTAGGTAACCAGTGATCTTAAATTTTCTCAGCAATGTGTAGAGGTGGAGAAAAAAAAGCCCTAAAGATACTCGGTTATATTAAAAGACAACTTAGCTACAAAAACTAAACAATAATCTTGAATACGTATAATGCCTTAGTAAGACTCCATTTGAAGTACTGTGCGCAGGTTTGGTCGCCATATTTGAAAAAAAGACAGATTGGAGAGGGTCCAATCCAGAGCGACAAAATTAATTCCAAATTTAAAAAATTACAATTGTAAAAAGCGACTGGAAAAGTTAAACCTCTTCAGCTTAGAAACAAGACGCATGAGAGGTCAATTAATCGAGGTATACAAAATTTTAAGAGGAATAGAAAATCTCGATCACTCTATCTGGTCCGAACTAAATAGAAATTATACTCGTAACAATGGCATGAAGCTTGTTCCCAAACAATTTAGAACAACCCTTTGCGGAAACTTTTTTTCATATAGAAAAGTTAAAGCGTGGAATCAGTTGACGGAAGAAATAGTGTCGAGCAAAACTGTAGAAACTTTTAAAAACAGATTAGACAAAGTTATTAGAAACTTAAAGTATTGAAACGCAATATCACAAGTGTTAATTAATGTTACCATCGAAAAGTTAGCCTAGACAAGAAGCAGCTGAAAATAGTACCGCTAAGTGCAAATAATACCACTAAATAGCTAGGTGTCAGCTTTACTATAAAAATTTCCCGACTCTGTTCTCCCCCCCCCCCCCCACACACAATCAGGTATCTTTTCAATTTCAATTTTTCCTTGCCCGAAGTTTCGGGTGGGAGAGGTGGGTGGGGAGAGCCTTGATCTGTTCTATACTTGCCCCAAAGTTGTAGATAGGGCTTGTGTAAAGTAAGTACCTCCTCCGTATGGACCGAAATGTTTTTTGAGGTACCCTAACTCCTCGTAACACTCTCTCTTTCTCTATATCTCTCTCTCCTTCTCTCTCTTTCTTCAACGAACATTCACTTAAGACAAAGCTCCTCCCGCAGAAACGCCCATCGGACACAAATAGGGCATTACTACAGTCAAACACAGTCAGTCGCATCACTTCAGGAAGCACAAGTTTTCCATTCGTTTTCACGTTGTGGTCCATCCACCGAGGAAGGACTTTTAACTCAAAGTCCACCCATTCACTTCCTCAAACAGTCCTCGGTAGATAGGATTCACAAGTATTTCCATCCGCATTCACATTTACTCCTTCCACCTAAAAAGGGATTAAAGTCATTCATCCCGATAAGCGCCAAGTTCTAAATAAAGTTATTTTTATCAAATCGTTTATAAATCCAAATACGAATCTATTTGGTGAACATCATAAACGAACTCGAATCCCAAACTTTGATTCATAAGCAGAGAAGAAATATTTGGTCCAACGAGAAACTGTTGACCTACCACAACCATCTCACCATCCCCTTTTCTCGCTACAAGACACTTCTCTCGCAATATATATATATATATATATATATATATATATATATATATATATATATATATATATATATATATATATATATATATATATATATATACATGGAGGAACGCCATCATGCATTAAAATCAAATTTTCATTATTCTCCCAAGTACTGATAACGGGCCAGATTTCATCTTGCAGCATGGTGAGCTACCTTTCTGCATTCATAGTATCGCGAAAGATGAAGAGACCACAATCCTGTCTAAGTCATTCTCCACCATTCCTTGGGGCGATTCTGCATTTTTTTCAGAGGTAATACGAGGATCTTCTCCCGTCCAGTAGTGGCAGTTGTGACGGTTCACAAACCCACCGATGTGGCATATCGCTTCCTCACTCCAGAGGATATTATTAAAGAGATCAGACCAATCTTCATACCAAGCCAGCATCCCCCCCCCCCCTTCCCAAACTGCTTGACAGTAATGCGCCTTCCAAACACGCCATTTAAGCTCCTTTTTGACCACAGTTCGTACACAGTGAAATGAGAATAAATTTTCCAATGCTGTTTGTCGAAGTAACTTTTTCGGGCTATGAGTAAATATTTCATGAACAACTTGCACTACCATCAAGTGACTGGAAATGGAAGGGCGACCGCTTATTCGAGTATCAGTTACAGATCCTGCAGCCATGAACTTTTCATAACAATTCTTGATCGTCTTAGCGTCAACTTTAGTTTGTTTGTCTTCCTTTAATCGTACCAAACCACCTATGCGCTTGAACACCAGATCTCCAAACTTCGTAACGTGCCGCTATCTGGGCACGCTCCTGTACGCTAAGACGTCAAGCCATGTTTGTTGGGCTTCCAAATTTCAAATAAAATAAGCGATCTAAAAAGAAAACAAAAAACATACCTAGATTTAGTTCCCATACATCAAGGAACATGCACAAAAATTGAGAAAAATATTGCACTATATAACTAAATTCTAAGTATTTTAAAATAGAATAGGAAGTTAATTTTTAATTACTATATATATATATATATATATATATATATATATATATATATATATATATATATACAGATAGATATATATATATATATATATATATATATATATATATATATATATATATATATATATATATATATATATATAGTACAAGAGAAAATAAGAATTGGACGCGAATGAGCAAATGAGACAAGAAACCGGAGTTTTTTAAAGGCAAGAGAGAGGGACATTAGAAGAATCCAGAATCAAAGGAAGCAGAGGGCGGCACAGTGAAGGCGATCATTTACCGAGAAGACAGAAATAACGCCAAGGGAAAAAAGTTTTGAATTCTGCATCTTTCTTTCTGTCTTCAAATTTGATTTGAAAGACAGAAAAAAAAAAAATGGCATAGCCCTGTGGTGTTTGTATTATCACCCGCAGATCCTGTAGTTGCTTTCTTTGTGTATATATATATATATATATATATATATATATATATATATATATATATATATATATATATATATATATATATATATATATATATATATATATATATATATATATATATATGAAAAAAGCTCTCAAAGTGCACTGAATCAAAATCAAAGTTATGCAGATACACCCACAGAGGAAAAGTGAAAAAGGATTCCGAGCGCTTTCGTCTTAATTCTTAATGACCTTTTCAAGGAATTAACAGGAGGCAAGACATACATTGCCTTAAATAGTGGAAGGGGGGGGGATTAGACTACCCACCTTTGAACCTTAATTAGAGGGTACAAAATTTCTGAAACAACTTTATTTGATAGTTTATGTATGTAGTGATAATGGGGTCTAGCGTGAACAAACCAGGGCTAAGGTTGAAATTTGGGAACGCGATAATGGAGATACAGTCTAATATATTTCTCGAAATACAATTACTGCATTTTATGACTGGTTTGGCACTGTTCCGTTTAATTGTATGGTTAAGATTGTACATATGTAAAAAAAAAAACCCCCAAAAAACGCACATTGTTCACTGTGATTAGGTACATTGGCTTGAAGTTGCGTAACCCGGACATCTAATTCTTTCCCAATTTGTCCATAATAACATTTTTGGCAGTTGTTGCAGCCAATCGAATACACAATGCCAGGTCGGAGGGGGGAATTTTTGACAAGGATGCGATAAATTTTAGTCTCGTATTTAAAAATAATATTTATGTTCAGAGGCCTAAGTAAACCAAGTAATTTAATGAAAATATGGTTATAGGGTAAAACGAATAAGTTTTTGGCCTGAAACCTGGGATATTAACATTAGTTTCATAATAGGAAGGCTTAGTGGACTTGTAACAATTGTCAAGAAAGTACAGAGTAGCACAAATTCATCCCTATTTTATATATTCTATCGACTTCTTTGTCTAGGTATTCTGGTGAGACAATTCTAAAGACACACTTTGTTTGATGTTATTATGGTGGTTAGAATAAAAGTATATAAAAGAGTCAATGGCTGTGGGTTTTCTATATATTTCATATTTGAAACAATGGTTTGTCCGATGAATTAGAATATCTAGGAAAGGGAGTGTGCGATCTTTTTCAACTTCTAAAGTAAATTTAATCGAGGGCACTAAGGTGTTAATTTCACTAAGAAATGTATTAATATTTACATTATTAGGCCAAAGGCAAAGGATGTCATCAACCTAACGCATCCAAGCTATAGGGGTTTCATTAATTTGGGGAAATATTCTTGATTCTAAGAATTCCATGTATAGGTTGGCGAGTACAGGGAAAAGACAATTCCCCATTGCCATTCCAAAGATTTGGCAATAAAATTTTGCATTAAAGGTAAATTTGCAATTATTGATGCAAAGAGCAATGAGCTTAATGAGGGTAGAAGCGGGTATAGGGAGAACAACCGTGTCGAGGTGTTCTTCAAGGAAATTCAAGAGATCGGGTACGGAAACTTTAGTAAAGAGGGAACAAACATCGAAACTCACCAGGCTAAAATTATCAGGGTTTACTAATGAGGTGCATATTATTGATAATATGCGAATTGGAAATGGTCCCAACCAAAGGGCTTAAGAGAGAGGCTCACCATTTTGATAGGGTATCGGAAACACACCCAACAGAGCTAATGATGGGGCGCATTGGGTTATCAGGTTTATGGATTTTAATAACAACACAAAGGTAGGGAAGGGAAGCATTTGAAGATTTAAATTTGGTAATGAGGTTAGGGGATCCTTTAAGTAGAGAGCGAACAGTTGAGTGAAATTCTCTGTTTACTTGGTCATCAGGATTCCTTCTAAGGGTCTCATAGGTGGAAGTATCCGAAAGTAAGATATCCATCTTATCTAAATATAGGGATTTGTCAATTAGTACAACGGCGGCAGATTTATCGGTCTTATAAACACGAATGTTCTTATTATTACTAAGGGAAATTATCGCTTTTTGAAACCTAAAAGGATAATTATTGTTCACATGGTGTCGTAGAATGGCCCTCTGTTTTTTGCTCACTATACTCTTTGCCACCCTTTTTGTAGCGGTATTGCTTGTGGTGCGTGAGTTACTTCTATGATGAAGTAGGCTTTGTTCTAAGAGTGCTAATTCAGTATTTTTGTTCTTAAGGAAGAGCTATTTTAAACACATAAGGATAAAAGGGAACACCAGATATATACCAAAATAAACATGTATTTTAAATGAAACACTTAACTATAACAAACCAACAGTTAACACATTTCTATCTTTAACATCTAAACCTTTCACACGGATACAACTGACAAAAATAAACAAATAGGCTTCCCGTAAACATACTAATTGCCGATTAGTATTTTTATCGCGACTCTATTTGATTAGCGTTAAACATTAAATTAACGTACTCTCGTCTACAAACACATATGACCTAGGTTCAAGAACAATGGTTTCTACTCCCCTTTAAAACGTGAGGCGTACTAAACTTCTACTATCGCAATATGAATATAAATGTTCTTTCTAACTTACATGACAGGAGGTATTAGGAATTGCGGGATGTCGCTGGAGGACCTATCTCTCGCTTTGAAGTGTTGTGTCCGGGGGTCTAAATTTTCGTCGAGGAGGGATAGATTGCCGCCTGTGACGGGGGCTGATTCTTCAACGTAATTAAAGAACAGGAGCTCGTTGGGGCTGGGTTCTTCTCCTCTCACTCTTACGGAGCTTGAGATGTGAGAGTCGCTCGAGAGTGAGCGGCTTTGCTTTTCTTCAGTCAGACTTCTTCGCAGTCTGTAAAGGATTCTTCGGTATGGCACCGATATAAAGCTTGACTATTTAGGTTAATACGGCCCGGAAAGGGATGGGGGGATCGATTTTCTCAATCTGATCCTATCGTTTCTCACGGAAATAGTCTTGTATGGCGGAAGGATCGATCTTCACGAACTAACCTTTCTTCTGGCGTATCGACTTCTAATCTTCTTGTCTGGCTGAAGGATCGATCTTCACGAACTAATCCTTCTCTGGCGTATCGACTTCTGATCTCGTCTCTTTCTTTGAGGGGCTTATTTATAGGCGGATTGCCGCCCCATATACAGGGGTAAGTGACCAGGCCACAGAGGCAGGGGAGGGGGGGGGGACGCGAATGGTGAGTTCGCATCTGGGTAGAGCGAGAACTGCTGAGGGTGGCACTGGGGTGCCCAAGTCAGCTCGCTAATTAGAGGCTCGCAACCGCACCGCTACTTGGCGTGCCTTTTGACTCGCACTGCTTTTTTTCATAACCACGGGCTTATGGGTCTCGTAGGTAATTGGATCGTTAGAGCGTCGTTTAAGGACCTTATGTGGTCGCCTTAAAACAGATGTTAGCTCCAACTGCCCAAAGCAGCGCGGAGATCAAACAGGGTAAGCAGTTATGGTTATTAGCCGGCTACCTTTCCCACGCTTCTCCTCATAAGGGGGGGGGGGCTTTAATGTACCTATACTTCTCCAGGATGCTTAATGTAGCCATTTTTCTACACATGGCTTAAGCAATTATAAACATAACGTTTAGCAATGGAAATAACATTACGGGACACGTCACTAAATTTTTCTAACAGGGCAAATCGTTGGCAATTTTAACACCATTCAAGGGGGGGAGGGGATGGAGAAAAATTTTTTGCTCATGACCTAATGCGTTGTACGTATCAGTATCAAACTCTTGAGTCGAAAGGTTAATAACATGGTTAGGAGAGCCAATGTACGTAATCACAGTGAACAATATGCGCTTTTTTTTTTACTTATGTACAATCTTAACCATACAATTAACTGGAAAAGTGCCAAACCAGTCATAAAATGCAGTAATTATATTTCGAGAAATATATTAGAATGTATCTCTATTAACGCGTTCCCAAATTTCAACCTTAGCCCTGGTTTGTTCATGCTAGACCCCATTATCACTAGATACATAAAATCTCAAATAAAGTTGTTTCAGAAATTTTGTACCCCCTAATTAAGGTTCAAAGGTGGGTAGTCTAATCCCCCCTTCCACTATTTAAGGCAATGTATGTCCAGCCTCCTGTTTGGCTAAGAGGTCTACAATTCAAGATCTTAGGCCTCCAGCTAAACCCGGTCCTGGAAAGGGTCCTCTGTGACTACATCATGGAGCGAAAAGCTCGATCGAGGGCAATAGAGGACCCATATTTGAGCTAGAGGCGGGGGTTCCACAAGGTAGCTGTCTGAGTCCACTGCTGTACCTTGTGTACACGTTGGACTTACCTGCTCCAGTCGGGGAGGATGTGATGTATCTGCAGTTTGCAGACGACATCACTCAAATCATCCCCGGTTCCTAAAGGAACGCTGGAGTTCAAGCCAGGGAGACAGCTACTGAAATCGAAAACATCAACCGATTCGAAAGAATGTGGAAAATAAAAACAAACCGCCGAAAGTTTCAAATCCTCCCAATGAACCGCCGGAAAAGGGACGACGTCATCGTCAGAGACGAGCTTTACCCGTACTCCAACGAGGGTAAAGTCTTGGGTCTGCGCCTCAGCTCAACGGGGTATAAGGCGCATATCAACAGCCGAGTCTCCCTAGCCAAAAGAGAACTTGGGAAATTGTACACGTTCGTAAATCTCAGTTCCCAAAACATCAGGAAACTGTACAACATTCTGGTGCGACCAGTTCTGGTGTACCCCGCGGTGGTTATGCAGGCAGCCAGTTCATCCTCTCTCAAACTTATGCAGAGAGTCCAGAACAAGGCTACCCTGCTTATAACCGGCGCGAGGAGATTGGACTATATTCGGCAGACGGAACTGCACGCAAGAGCAGGACTCGAGCCACTGAATATAGTCCTCCAGAGGCTAGGGAGAAAGACCTGGGAAAAAGTCGAACGCGAGATCCTCCCGCAGATAGATGCGGGCCTCGAAATACTGCAGCAAGTTATTAGACGAGCTACAAGGAGAGCACTATTCTCCAGTGGAAGAATGTGCTCCCAGGAAAAACAAGTAGCCTTGTTCAGATAGCGAGTAATACTAACATAACCGGACGCAAGAATCAGTTCGCAAGACCACTACTCAAACTGACTCCACTAACAAGCCAAGAATAAGACAAAATAAAAGAGGCGAAGTGCCAACCACAGTTTTTTAACACCGATTTTAAATACATCAAGATAAGAAAGAGGCGTAGTGCCCAATCCTGAAGAGCTAAATGAAGACGTGCAAGAAGACAAAAGAGGCGAAGTGCCCAAAACTCCAATTAAGAATAAAAAAAATAAAAAATAAAAAAAAAGATGCGAAGTGCCCAAAACGTAAAAATAAATCAAATCAAAATCTAAACAAAAAGAGGCGTAGTGCCCAACTAAACACATTACATAAAGAACGTAAATAAAACAAGACTAGTAAATGGGGCGAAATGCCCGCAAAGGCGAAACTAAATAAAACTAAAAAAATGAATAAAGTAAAGCTACGAGTTAGCAAAAGTAAATTTGAAAGGCTTGAATGCCTAACACAACGACAGAGGAAAAAGCTATATATAGAAAAATTATATATATATATATATATATATATATATATATATATATATATATATATATATATATATATATATATATATATATATATATATATATATATATCAGGAAAGATAAAAACAAAAACAAGGCAAGAGTAGTTAACCACTACAGGAAGGTCAGCTAACGCTGACCCAACGAAAATGGAGGAAAGAATCAAAAACAGGAAAAAAGAAACATGCCTGGGATGCCCTCTGCTCCAGGGCAATAATAAATCTCCTTCAACACTATCAGTAACTACTACACATTTTCACCACTTTTTTCATCAAGTTCAAGTTCTCCTGTTCATTCCTTGAAAAGGTCATTAAGAATAAAGACGAAAGCGCTCGGAATCGTTTTTCACTTTTCCTTTGTGGGTGTATCTGCATATATATATATATATATATATATATATATATATATATATATATATATATATATATATATATATATATATATATATATATATATATATATACATACACACATTTCAATAGAGCCCATTTATGTTTAGTCTAGTTTACTGTCACAGAAAATTAAAAAGTTGTTAAACATTTCAACGTTATCTTTGCTAAGTACATTTTAAAGATGCAAAATTAGTGCGGTTCATGCATAGCAAAATTTGACAAACGACACAGCTTCAGGTCGTCAGGGCCGAGCATCGTCCTCAGCAGCTAGACAATATTCGAGGAATCCTTTCCCCCAGTTTGATATTTTCTTCCTTTTCTAGGACTGGCTTCGAATCGATGGTAGGGTCTTTGGTATCCATTAATTATCAGTTACCTCTTTTACATTTTTCCTCGCACTATATATCTATATGTACTTCTCACCCACTCGTTTCTTAATATATCTACCCTTCTCTCGCTTAGCACCCATTTCAATTAAAAATCAAATATAAAATCAGGTTGAAAACCTCTCCGTCGTTTCTTTCTTTGTGTTCAAATTTAGACGGTAGAAATTAATCGGCCCATCCTAACTCTTTACTGGAGATACTGGGCTTTCCACTTGACGGTAGGGTCTAAACTATGCTCCTTCAAAGGCCCTAATTCATTTGAGCCAGTCTGCTCAAATTTTGCCTTAGAACAACTTTATTAGATTTTATGCATTTTGGAGTCATTTTTTCATCGTATGAAGAGGACGGCTGATCTTTCATAATAAGAGTATATCTTGTATTTATCATTTTATACATACTATTCGACTTCTAACTTCAATCCATGAAACGATCATTGTTACCCATAAAATCCCATTTTCTCTGAATCACTGAAGCTTTCTTGACTAACTAAAATATTTTTCATGACCCTGGTATTTGCCTGGGTGACTGTAGCCACTCCCAGGGTTTGGTGCACCGTGTGGGAAAAACTGGTTCTTACGGCGTTTTGTCCCCTTCTTTCGTGGGGGTGATCCCAAGACACACGCCTCCATAGCAGCAAGGCTGCAGTTCGCATAATCGCACACGACCAACATTAATACTTATTTCTTTATATTTTAGCTTAGGAGCAGGACTTGATGCGGACTAGCATTAATTAGTCCATGCCATTATACCTGAACAAATAAGGCAAACAATTTATAATAGAATGCGAGATGGGTGGCCCTTAAGGAAGCCACCGTGTCCCCAGGACGGCTCCAAAAGTCCTCAAGGTCAAAAATGTGCGTTTCTGAGGTTTGGACCCTCAATGAGGTGCTTGGTATTTTCAGTGTGTTGGTGATGGGGTGATGTTTATTATGTGTTTGTACTATTAGAAGAATGTGGAACAGCCTCACCTTAGTTGGCACAGGATGATTGTGTGTGTCCAGTGTAGTGACTTCTCTGATTGGTTTATTTGAGGGTGGGGCGGCTAGGATATTGTTTGGTGATAGACTATTCAGAAGTCTTTGGGTGAGGATAGTACGGATGTGTTTTATTTGGTGGGGGAAGTGTGGTGGGGCTTCTTTTTTTGTGTCTAGGTGGTGGTTGGGGTGGGATGGTTTCAGTGCTTTGCTGAAGTGTTGAGTTCCGATCATGTCCAACTGAACGTTGAGTGTGAGTTTGTTTGTTTTTGTGTTGTTTTTTTTTTGTTTTAGCAATTTTGCCTCGGTTTACCATCACTTCCAAGCATCTCCTTCTTGCTTATAAAGCTCTGAATACTCGGCTCCCTCTAACTTCACTTCTGCTTTCTCTCCAGTTCAACCCGCACGAGCACTACGATCCTGCGCTTCTCCTCGTATCCAACTCTGCTCCTTGGGGGACCGCACCTTCTCGGTCAGTGCTTCGAGTGTAGAACGCCCTGCTCCCTCTACTTCCTTCCTGCTCCTCCCTTGGTGCCATCAAGAGTGTTTTGCAACCTTGAAAAGTGGGTATAAAGAATGTTACTTATTAATTTTGTTGTTAATGTTGCTGTCTTTTTTTATTTCTTATTTTATATCTAAAAAAAAATCATAGCTCAAACTAGTGATGTACTTGTGATAACAAAAAGTCCACTTTAGAAGCAGCTTTCATTTGCAGTAGACCTCTGCGAAAAGAAGACGTGTCATAGATTGTTTCTTTTGTGCTCTGACTTCGATTAATCCGCAAGGAACGAGAGTTGCCCCTCCTTAGAATTATTTGATATCTGAACTGGAAAAATAATACGCCACGTTTTCTGTACATTCTATATAAAGAAAATTTAAAAAAAAATGATGAAATATTGCAATGCTTAACAAAGTTGGCCCTCGTTTGTTTTGTTTTTCTCGTTGTCATGTGCGTGTGGTGGTAGTGGTGTGTGTGTGTGTGTGTGTGTGTCTAATCTAGTGAGTTCGCCTGGCGACCATCCAAGAGGGCACGGCTGCCGGAAACCGAATAAGATAAGTAATAAGAAAAAAAAAAGAAGAAACGAGGCTAAGTTGCGGCGGGGGAGACCCAAGTGCGCTATCAGTAATTTAAAAGAATTTGAATATTAGGAAAGTCCCCCCCCCAAAAAAAAAAAAACTAGCGCACAAGCTCGCCCCAGGCACTAGGTAGGGAAAAGGGATAGCGACCCTGCTCGTCACGATACCACGAGAGTACCGCGAACGGAGCTCACCCATACTAGGACATTCAACTAAAATGTGCCGCACAGATTGGGGGACCAAGCAATCCTGGCAGAAAGGTTACGGGAAAAGGTCCATCAGGTGACGCTGAGTCCTTACCAGGGTGTCCGATTCGGTGACGACAAAAAAATATTCGAAACCTTCGAGGCATTGGGGAATGAGTTCATGGGAAGAGTCGGGGGAAGGGGCAAGATCTGCCATCTCCAATCTTGGGGGCAGGAATAAGAAGTGGGACAGGCATACCATTCGAATCTGAAGGAGTGCTGTAGGAAGGCGTGGACAGTAGAGAGTAGGGGTAGAAACGGGGCTCCGAGACTCGAATGCCTCAACTTAGAATCGAATTAAGCAGTTGGTTCGACAAGATTCGTGGAGTGGAGAATCGTGTAATCCAACGAAGTCAGATCGAATGAACCGAAGGGACGCGGATAATAGGATGGTCGCGGTGGCAATCTACTCGCAATCTTGACTTTGCAAATCAGAAGAATAAAAAAAATGTTATGACTGTATCAGAAATGAGAACTGGGTAGATACCTAAATTTATTGAGTAATCCATATCTGCCATATCCGTAGCAGTTACCACTAATAGAACCTGTTTTTTTCATGGTTCACCACTCATTCAATGGTGCATCCTCAGAATGGAGGGCTCTGAGAGTCTCTGCGAGCGTAGTAGGGGGAGGGGGGCGAGTCCATCCTGCGGCTATGACTGAGTGTAAATGAGAGGGGGGTGGGTGGCAATCGAGAGAACACTCCAGATAAGATTGATCTTGGGTAGCGAAGTTATTTTTGATTTGTCCACACAAACAATGACTTGCCGATAGCGAATACATGCAAACAACTAGAGAAAGAGAGAGGCCCTTACGGGATAGTGGTTGATAGCAAAACTGTGGCACGGCCGTTGTGGGCGGGCTATAATTCTTCGCACATTTTCACCTTCTTATACAGGACCCTTTTTTCACACACTTCCTGATGGAAATGCGCCAGTTAGTTTTCGATTCTTACTTTTAGTAAATAATTATAATAATAGAAAGTTAAACTTGCAGTGGATAAAAATAGAGTCGCATGGACAGACTGTAATAATAAAAAAGACAAATTGGGGGAAGGCGTTAACATTTTTTTTATTCTTCTGATTTGCAAAGTCAAGATTGCGAGTAGGTTGCCACCGCGACCATCCTATTATCCTCGTCCCTTCGGTTCATTCGATCTGACTTCGTTGGATTACACGATTCTCCACTCCACGAATCTTGTCGAACCAACTGCTTAATTCGATTCTAAGTTGAGGCATTCGAGTCTCGGAGCCCCGTTTCTACCCCTACTCTCTACTGTCCACGCCTTCCTACAGCACTCCTTCAGATTCGAATGGTATGCCTGTCCCACTTCTTATTCCTGCCCCCAAGATTGGAGATGGCAGATCTTGCCCCTTCCCCCGACTCTTCCCATGAACTCATTCCCCAATGCCTCGAAGGTTTCGAATATTTTTTTGTCGTCACCGAATCGGACACCCTGGTAAGGACTCAGCGTCACCTGATGGACCTTTTCCCGTAACCTTTCTGCCAGGATTGCTTGGTCCCCCAATCTGTGCGGCACATTTTAGTTGAATGTCCTAGTATGGGTGAGCTCCGTTCGCGGTACTCTCGTGGTATCGTGACGAGCAGGGTCGCTATCCCTTTTCCCTACCTAGTGCCTGGGGCGAGCTTGTGCGCTAGTTTTTTTTTTTTTGGGGGGGGGGACTTTCCTAATATTCAAATTCTTTTAAATTACTGATAGCGCACTTGGGTCTCCCCCGCCGCAACTTAGCCTCGTTTCTTCTTTTTTTTTTCTTATTACTTATCTTATTCGGTTTCCGGCAGCCGTGCCCTCTTGGATGGTCGCCAGGCGAACTCACTAGATTAGACACACACACACACACACACACACCACTACCACCACACGCACATGACAACGAGAAAAACAAAACAAACGAGGGCCAACTTTGTTAAGCATTGCAATATTTCATCATTTTTTTTTAAATTTTCTTTATATAGAATGTACAGAAAACGTGGCGTATTATTTTTCCAGTTCAGATATCAAATAATTCTAAGGAGGGGCAACTCTCGTTCCTTGCGGATTAATCGAAGTCAGAGCACAAAAGAAACAATCTATGACACGTCTTCTTTTCGCAGAGGTCTACTGCAAATGAAAGCTGCTTCTAAAGTGGACTTTTTGTTATCACAAGTACATCACTAGTTTGAGCTATGATTTTTTTTTAGATATAAAATAAGAAATAAAAAAAGACAGCAACATTAACAACAAAATTAATAAGTAACATTCTTTATACCCACTTTTCAAGGTTGCAAAACACTCTTGATGGCACCAAGGGAGGAGCAGGAAGGAAGTAGAGGGAGCAGGGCGTTCTACACTCGAAGCACTGACCGAGAAGGTGCGGTCCCCCAAGGAGCAGAGTTGGATACGAGGAGAAGCGCAGGATCGTAGTGCTCGTGCGGGTTGAACTGGAGAGAAAGCAGAAGTGAAGTTAGAGGGAGCCGAGTATTCAGAGCTTTATAAGCAAGAAGGAGATGCTTGGAAGTGATGGTAAACCGAGGCAGACTGCTAAGCATCGATAATGCCCGGTAGAAGAACGCGAGTTGAAGTTGATGAAGAGTAGAGTATGTATGGTCACCGGAAACAATGAAGTTGCAATAGTCGAGACCGAGGTAACTTAAAATTATTGAAGTGGGAACGAATCCGTCTGGCATTACGGAAAATTGGATAGCGGACCGACAGAGAAGGGAAGTGTGGGCATTGAAGGATAATTGTCTATCAAATGTGACACTCAAATTTATGACTGTATCAGAAATGGGAACTGGGTAGCTACCTCAATTTATTGAGTAATCCATATCTGCCATATCCGTAGCAGTTACCTCTAATAGAACCTGTTTTTTTCATGGTTCACCACTCATTCAATGTGCCATCCTCAGAATGGAGGGTTCTGACAGTCTCTGCGAGGGTAGTAGGGGGGGGGGGCGAGATGTAAGTTATCATCAGCATAGAAATGTAAAGAGGGCCCTGGGCGAGGCTGAAAATTCCGAGGGGAATAAGATAAATGCGAAACAGTAGCGAATTGAGTCTTGGGAGACGTCATAAAGTACCTGCGCGGGTCCAGAAACATCACCCCCGATATGCACCGACTGGGTGCAGGAAGAGGTACAAACGGAACCAACTCAGCGGAGTACCAGAAACACCCACTAATTCCCGGATGTGACAAAGGAGAACGGAGTGATCCACAGTGCCAAATGCCGCTGACAGTTCAAGGAGCACCTGGATGCAGGGCTGACCACCGTCAGTCTTACGCGCAGGACTATCAATAATAATAATAATACCCATGAGAGAGAGGGTGAGATATAAAACATTGAGGGGCTATTTAAAAAGAGGTGCAGCTCCTATTAAAGCTCGAGTGTTTCCTATGTGGGAAGTGAGAATCGATCAAATGACTTGGTTGAGCCGAAACTTCCCTTTCGAGAGATAAAAAAAAAAAGGGGGAGGATAAAAAAAAAAGGGGAGGAAATCAATTAATGTCGCCTCAATGACCCGTCGCCTGTGCCACCCATTCGAGGTAAAAATAAATCTTGTTTATTCCCAATTGACGCGAATGTTAGAGGAACTCGTGTGTTTAAATAAAGCATTAGACTGTTCGTACAGTTGAAGGATGGAGTGTGTGATGTTCCAAAACTAGTCTTTTACTTGTAATAAAAAAAAATAGTTCCCTTAAAAAAACTGCTTTCATTTGCATTGAGCTATCAACATGTACACTTCGCAGATGTCTGTCATGCGCTCCCCCCCCCCCAGTGGGGGACGCACGTCTTTGCTTTACAATTACCGCACGACTGCCATGTCCAGTGTCATCTTTGACATGATGCCTTGATCGGCCAGTACTCTTTCTGCATCTATGCGCTTGTGTACTCAGTACCATGCCGTCATGCTGTCACCAATGACAAGATGAGGCGGTGCTCCAAACACCCACAGGTGAACCGCACTTCCAAACAGGCCGGCCGCCAGGGGTGCGCGATAAGCTCCTTTGACGTGTCGAGACCAAATTTATTTGTTTATTGACTCGAATGATGCAATTCCATAAATATAAATTCAACACTAATATGATTTTAATGAATCTATCAGTATGTAAAAATAAAACTACAATGAATCTGTTATTGATATCGATTATATTATTCTTTTATGTCACTGCGACGGGGGTGCGTGTGAAAAAAGGAGAACCACTGCTTTAATTCACATGTCGATGCTTTTGTGCAGGGTATGGGCTAAAAGACTAAGCAAGTGTATGGAGGTATCGATGCCCTTGTTGGATGATGCACAGCTACAATTCCAACCTCTTTAATAGCTCTCGGGGAGGGGAGTGGGGGGGGGGGGTCTCGATTCCCGCTGAGAACGGCCGCATATAAGTCAGTGCTAATAGGCACGTGAGTGTCAGACACACGGACCTGGGGCTATATATCTTCCACAGATTTTCACTTTATCTTCACCACTTTACAGATCTCTCTCCTTACAATATTTCTGACAGAGATTCCTTCGTTGACAACTCCCGCCGCCAATCGCAGCGAGTGCGACAGTCTCCGTCCCATATACGTCATCACGCGCTAAGCCAATTTGAAACAGCGGTGTCTCACTTTCTTCCGCGCACACACATAACGCCACTCTTCCGTCTTTCAGAACCCGGCACAGTGGCGTCCGGTCCGCACTCACCTGACGTTGAACGTGTTAGTTCGATGTCACCGATGCCAGAGTGTAGTGATTGCACTGGGTTTAAGAATGGGCTAAGAAGGAGACTCGACACGAATTGATTCTTGTGGGGGGGGGGCTTCTCCAGATGTGTTTGAGACGTATTGAGGCCCAAATTCGTTAGTTAGAAGATAGTTATAGAAAGAAGGAATTCGATTATTTGAGCGTTTTAAATGAAAGAATACAAAAGTTGGAGAGGTTTGAGCAAGCTTAAATATTTTAAAATAAAAGGGTAAAACTGCAAATTCTCACGTTTGAAAAAGAGGTCTGCTTCAGGTCGCAAAGTCTCGTTTGTAAGTTTGAAATTAAGGCGAGAGGAGTCTGAATGATTTTAAAGTACAGGGTGGTCCGAAAGTCTTGTCACCCCCTACGGAAAAACATTTTATGTTCCTAACGCATTATCGACCTCTTCGGAAGGGAAGGGGGGTGCTAGTCTGTCGAATCTTGCAGTAAGTCGAGCAACACATCCTCCATACTCTTGCCAGAATGCCCACCATCATGTGGCCATACATACACTTGCACTCAGCCTCTTCCAAACTGTAGGAGCTCGTGTCAGTCATATGAAATATAAAATTAAAACAATATATACAGGGTACGGTGACAAGACTTTCGGACCACCCTGTATGTTAAAACTGCAACCAAATAGTTACATGTAACATTCGAATATTTGATGTTATTGGAGGCACCACGACAAAATAATAAAAGTAAGCACCTCTCCGCTTAATAGAAGCTTAAATAGACTTACCGTTAACACACAAACGATGGTAAAAATACTTGATAGATTGGAAAGTCAATTTGAAAGGTCAAACGAGGAAGATAAAGAAGAAGAAGAAACATAGGGGTTCTCGACCGCGAAAATGGGAGAGTGTCTCCTTTCATTATTCGTAGCTATCGGATTCAAACTGTAATTTCCGAAAAGATCCCACTCCCATTTGAGGGGAAGCACCCAGCTCACCTACGCCCAACTACACCACCAAGGTGGTAGTTGAAAATGCTTTCCTAGGTAGGGCACTAAAGCCCAATCGATGTAGGCTTAAAATTTCAAAAGTCATAAATGCCCAGCACAGATCCTCTTTTGTTAAATAGACAAAAGAGGAGGGGAGAGAGGGTACGAAAAAGAGGAAGATCGACAAAAGAGGATAATCTACAGGTTGAAAATATAATTTTAACACTTCTTGTAGATGACGAGACGATGTATTATGTAAAAACCTGTGGTTAAACCGAAACGGGACAACCAAATCAACGAGGGTTGAAGAAGAGAGACGAATCCCGCTTTCCCCTCTGCGTGTGAATATCTTCGTACATTCGTGGGTATCCAAAATGTCCCCTCCATCATAAGTCCCTAGGTTTCACGTGCTATTTCCCTGAGTCATGTACCCCCACTCCCAGGAACTGAGATTGTGTTGTGTACGTAATGTTTGTATATTGGTAGGGAGGTCACGTATATTAGCGGCTATTCCTATAGTACACCCATGGGTAGACTATCAAAGACCTTGAAAGCTACATTAGGATTAGAATGATAATCACTGACCAACGAACGTTGGAAACCCTTCGCGGTTTAAGGGAGAGCCAACCGTTTTCCTTGTTCGTACTTCCCTGTTTTCGTCTGTCTAATCTCTTTTTCTGTATTTATCACCTATCTAAATCTCTTCCTTCAGTCTTGGATATGCACTAAATATTCATGCCTTTGTTTTGCCCGCCCTTGCCTGAGGGTCTTTGGGCTGGTCGTTTCCCCGATATTGGATCTGTGTTGCTGCAGTTGAGGCTCTTTTACCCCCTCTTGGGAGCGATCCTGTACATCTAATTGGTGGAATATCAGTTACATATTTTAAGACAGAACACCAAGGAAAGGGAGTTCTTCCCTCGATTTTCGGACTACCCCTTTCCCCTCTGAGGGAGTGTGAAGGCCTTTCCATCCGTTACATTTCCAATTCAAAAGGCCAACCTCTCGCTTACCGAGAATCCCATTTTTCATTTACCTCTTAAAACTTGCTCTTTACACTTTCCAATCTACTAAGTATTCTTACTATTCCCGAGTATTGCAAAAATCGTTTCACTCTTTACGACGTTCTTAGCAAAGGACATAATTATATTTTTGCTGCAGTTAGACACGCTTCTTTTTTATTGTTTTAAGATATAAATATTTTTAGAATGTAATCTTAATCAATGTTACCGCCCTCGGCTGCAAGCACGCGCTCCAGGAGAGACCCGAAGGACGCCCACACGTTGCGAACGAAGTCCTTCCTCATGTTAACCCACATGCGGTTGACGGAGGACTTGAGCTCTTCGGCGGACCTTGCAGGCCTTGCCATCGACAAGCGCTTACAAGCTGTAGTCAATGGGATTGGGGTCAGGCGACTGTAGCAGCCAAATGTCCTTCGACCAGAAGTTCATGTTCTACCCCAACCACTCTTGCACCGTCCTGCTGAAAGATTTACTCCGCCTTCTTCATGAACTTTCTCACCCAGGGCAGGACTCTCGTGGCCAAGATATCCCTGTAACCGGCCGCCAGCCACACCTTTGGCATTTTCTCACCAATCGAAGCCACGACGTCGAGCATCATCACGGAGGCTGGATGCTTGGTCATGGACACGAACCTAGGGGACGTCCTGGCAGAAGCTTACCATGCGGTCGTTCTGGTTGTTGATGAGCGGATCGACCGTGAAGGTTTTTTCATCAGAAACAAATGAGAATTCGATTGTCATGACTCTGCAAGTCATTTAGAAGGGAAACGACAGAGCTCCCGACGTTGTTCTCGCATACGGTCGGTGAGCAGAGGCATTTCTACGTACCTCAAGCTCTTGCCTCCGTCCTCCTTGATGGCCCTGAACACCGTGGCAACCAAGATGTTCTTCGCGAGGACAGTCATTTAGAGCTTCGTAGCACTTTCGAAGGCCTTTCTCACAGCCAAACGGCGGACAACTTAAGGTTTGCCTGAACGAGGTCGATCTTTGAGGTCTTCCCCGTTCTTGTGGGCGGTCATCCGGCTGACGTTAAGCAGCTTGGTGATGTCGGAGTTGTTGTGGCCCGCGCGTATGAGAGCACAGATATGGATTCTTTTCATTTCCATCTCGATGCACAATGGAAAAGACATTTTAATGACACAATGGAAAAGACGTTTTAATGGCACGTGCTTGAAAAGTAGAATTTTAAGTTTGTTTGAAGGAACCTTTTCTATCACACACGTAAAACTCTCGAAAGATAAAAAAAAAATGAGTGTAACAGAACTTTTGCAAAACACAGTATGTCTGTGTGTTAACGATAAGTCAACTTAAGCTCGTATTAAAAGGAAAGGCAAGTGAAAACGCCTTCGGGCTTGGCCTCAAATCAGGTGAGCAACGATTTCTCTTTATTTTAAGCACCGAGTATCCCTTCAAACGATTCACTCCGACATTTTTATCGTGCTCTTAAATTTCAAAATCCATATTATTAATTTCAAGCTATCGAAACGATAGATTTTCCCCACCCAAGCAAGCCTTACTTTAAATCTTCGAGGCCTTTTTTTAAAAGTTCAAAGAATCAAATTCCTGCTTTCTATAGCTACCTAACTAACCAGAATTTGGGAGACAACTCGTCTCGAAGAATCTCTGGAGAAGGCATTTAACCCTTAAAACAAAGCAACAAAAATAATCCATCTCTTCCTTCCTCCAGTCTTCTCTTCTCTAACCCAGTGCGATTAATCCCCGACTTGGGGGAAAACGATACACATTGATTCCACAAGACGTGGCATCAATGTGATAAAAAAAGTGATTTTGTAGTGGTAGTAATATGTTAAATTGTTCGTTCTGTGTGCATCTACTACCGAAAAATTCAAAGTGCAATAACCAACGAGGACGTATAACGCAGAAAGTTTGCATGACCCGGAAACGGGTCATGTGTTACATTGCTGTAAAGTGAGAAAGAACTGTGTAAAAATGTGAGGTAATAATAATATGTTCGTTGCTGGGAACAGATCAGTTGAAGTGATCCCGCGTGTGTCATACAAATATAAAAAAAAACAACTTGCGACAATACCTTCTTTGGTGTCGTTTAGTTTTGAATTGACACGAATACAATATTCATAATTGGTCTTGTTTTTGTTCTTTCAATGTACCCCGACATCATCTTGGACGGTTGGATTGGACTGGTCCTGGCCCCATTTACTCCTTTTGTCTTAGCTGTCATTTCCTATGGTATGTCTGACTCGTATATTCCCATATCGGTCTTTTCTTATTATTGTCAAGCCATAAACCGTTTCTCGAACAATGAAATTACATCGTTCGGGTGAATTCTTTCGAACAGAATTGTGGTACTTAAATTTCTGTAAATCTATTTAATCATTTACTTATATTACTTATCGCCGCCTCTTCATTTCGATGTGGAGATGTTGAATATGGGTTATCATATCATTTATATGGTAGGCTTAACGTAGAAGACCTGAATCATTTGCCAGTGTGCACAAACGGAGGCGTACGGTGCTTTCGTTTTTCTATTAAAAAAACAACACACACACACACACACATACACCAAAGAATGAATGCTTTTTTACAGTATTCAATGTGTTGTCCAACATAAGAATTAATCCCCAGTATTGTATATCCCTTTTTTCCTCCTTCCAGACAATTCTCGGAGCTTTTAAAGGTTACTACTTGCTACTCCTAAATCCATCTTTCTCCCTCAGTACCCTTCCATTTGTTAACCAAAGCATTTATTTGTTTGTCTATCTACGTTCTACATGTATTATTTTGCTTTTTTCAAAATTTGATCTCATCTGACATTCTTTTTTTTTAGCATAATAATATGAAAGGACAAACCTTAATATTTGATTAATTATCAATTAAAGATCATTATAAATTTGTCGTTCGTTTCTTACGAGTTCACTCTTCTTTATATTCTTATCCTCCAAAGAGGTTTGTCTCAGGAGACCAAAGTGAAGTGGGTGATTGATTTGTGGAAACTGAAGATGGGGGGTGGAGGAAATGAATATAACTGAGGGTAGGGGAAACCATCGAAGCTTCAATTTATTGAACATTGTTCATTAGTTAGAATCCCAAACCCATGGCCTGAATATATTATCCAGGGGAAAGTATTTTTAGAACGGATTTCTTTCTTTTTATGTTCATACAGGATTGTATACATTTTCTGGGGGAATAAACGCAACATTCAAGGTGTTGAACAAAAGAATTATACATTAGAACTAGTAACTTCTTTACTTTTATAACTTATATTTCTCTTTTATATTCCCCTTTCATTTCATTTCTGTGACTGCTTACCCCCATGAAGGAGGAGGGGCATAGAAAAGGTTGCGTAAACATTGCCTGCCTCAAAAATCCGTCTGGGCAGGTAACCACGCCTGCCGGACCATCCCCTCTTACGTAGTCGAAATACAAAGAAACATAACATTAAAGTAGCAGCTTGGAACGTCCGTACCGTGCTCGACTCAAACTTACTCACGGACAGACCAGCTAGACACAACTGCTCTCATCGCACAAGAACTGGCACGTTCCAGATGAGGGCAAAATGACTGAAGACCAAGGTGGCTACACCTTCTACTGGAAAAGATACCATACACAAGAACTAAAATTCGACGGCGTCGGATTCGCGCTCAAGAATTCCGTTGTGCGCCATCTGGTCTTTCGGTACGCCTCATGAAGAAGAGGGTCTCGCTATAGGGATCGACATGCAACACTCTTCAGCTGCTACGCTCCAACTCTTGACAGCCCTGAGGAAGGCAAGGATACATCAAGCTAAGCTAAGAGACGACTTCTATGAATGCGAACCAGGTAAATTGAGACGACGATAGCGCCCTCATTCCCAGGGTTTTAAAGTCTTTTAATCAATAAAAGTTATAGAAGAAATGTTATTCAGCTCATCAAATTACATAGGAATACCCGTTTTTGGTGCAATTCTGATGAAATTAAATTGGAATACCCGTTTTTTGGTGCAATTCTGATGAAATTAAGTTTTTCGATACTTGGTTACTTTTTCTAAGTTCTGAGAAAAAAAAATTAGATAGGCCATCGTGCGAGCCAGTAGCTGCCACATCGTTAATTGGAATCGCACATTTTACTATATATCATTTTGAAGGGAATATTTTTCTGAATTAAAATATGATATGGACATTTCATATTAATGAATTTTTAAAAAAAATATGTTCTATTTAAATAGCATTCTGAAGAAACTTTGAACATCAAATTTATAGAAGACCAGACAGAAGGAAAAGGAACAACCGCTCACAGATAAAGAAAAATCTAACGAGGAAGAAGACTCCAAAAGTGAGGGCTCTAACCAAAGCCCAAAGAAAAAGGAAAATAAACAAGAAAACAGTAATCAAGGAGAAGGAATCCCAGCGACCGGACGTGGACCAGGAAGAATACATTAAAAGAAGAAGAAGAAGTAGTAGCGCCGGTCTCTCTGAAGAAAGAGGTACTGGACAAAGGCTACCTCTTCGACGGAGAGGCCGTCGCCCTTAAGGTCTTCTGTTCATCTCTGTGCAATACCTTAAAGAAGACTCGGAGCAGTTACTCCGAGGTATTCAGCGGGACAAATACAAGTGGACCTTCGAAGGACCGAACTCCGCAAAAGAAATCGAAGGACTAATAAAGGAAGGAATCGTCTACATTCCTCCAGAAAGCGTCCCCGTAGTTAATATACAGACGTAGAAGTTAATTAAAAGTGGCCAAAAAAAATCTGAGATTCCAAAGTGAAGGCAAAAAGTGTAATAATAAATTACTCAAAGTGACTAAACTCCAAAGAAAATTAATAAATGCATAAATAATTATAAATATGTGATTAAAGTGACTATATACAAAATAAAGTAACAAAGGTGAATAAGTATAAGGTAAACAATAAAAATATAAGTGATTAAAGTAACAAAATTGACTCAGCGTTAAATATTTAATTAATAGTTCGATTATAAACAATAGAATAATAAAGTGCCAAAATGCAAACAAGTAAGTTACAAATAACTATAAAATGAATTTATATATAAGTAAAGTGATAGAATAATAAATGTAATATATTTATAATTAATTATTAGAAATAATAGAACTACTTAAATATACAATAACAGAATGATAAGTATCTTTGTATTATATTTATATTTAATTAAAGATGATTAATGTTAAAATGTATTTTCAAGTATACTTCAACTTATAACTTTCCCTTCTCCGCGTAATTTCATGTTATTTCCCCACTATTATCTATTTATTTTACATATATGTAAAATCTCATATGTATATTTACTCCTTAATGAATCATTGAATCAATGTCTGATGTGAAGGAACGCACTACAAAAACTAGAGGCCTAACGACATTTAGCAATCGCCTTTTGAATTCGAATCTAACGTTAGGCTTTCGAATTATGAATATTACTAGTTTATTTTAAAAATTCCGCGGGAGGGGGCACAATTACGGGGGGGTATGGGGGCGAAGCCCTCCATTTCTAAATGATAATTTATGCGAAAAATAGCCTAAAGTAGGCGGCGCTGTCGTCGTCTCAATTTACCGTGAACCACATTGGCACAGTTCCTGTTATAAATATTCTTTGGAATTTATATTTCTCTCCCATAATCACGCCTTTGTATTTCATTTGGTTCTGAGGACTTAAATTATGTGTGCATATAATTAGTTTAAGGGGATATTTTCCTATCATAATCTCTATACAAAAGTGCCAATAACATTTGGAGCGTATTGTTATAACCTCTCGAATTTTTTAATTGGCGCATTTTTTGCATTTTGGGGGAGGGGTTATATTATACACACTTTTGAACTTTGTCCTATGGAATGGACGAATATTGAGCAATATTTTGCCCCTCCTTGTCTGTCCTGACGCTTCTTACCTCAGAAGGTTTATCATGTTATTTCTTTTGACTAGAAATAGTTTTAGCGACACTTTGTTAGCCCACTTACAAAAAAAAAGTAGCTAGTGTTTGGTGAGCATGAACTGAGTAAACATTTTACAAGCATGACGTTCTTTGTTTTCCAGAACGCGATTAAAATAGCCAATGATCTCATTGGAGCTACCTGTGATAATAGGCCTTCAGTGTCTAAAGTCTAACGTATACAGGCGGCCTCTGGTGTCCTCGTTCAAAGCCACCTCTAAGTTTTTAATGGACTGGCAAAGGAGTAATTTTTATTTTTTAATTTCGTTAAGGGACACAGGCGCCTTTTCAATCCGGGTTTTTTTTTTATCCTGGAGTTATGCGCTCTACGAAGTCCTCTGACTAGTAAGGGTAGTCCGTCAACCATTTTTTATCTATATTTCCTTACTGTAATGCCTTGCGTGGAAGTTTATGCAATCCCTTTTCTGTTATTAATAATCGTTGGAATTTATATTAAATATATGATTTCCCAAACAATCGCTAAATCAATTTCTCTCCGATAATCACGCCGATGTATTTATTTTATTTGGTTCTGTAGGACTTACAGTATGCCCTCAATAATGGTATTCCGAGAAGTTTGACTTGGCAACAGGTGATAATAATCTGAGTCTCGACGAATGTAGTCCTCGCCCACTAGTCTGGAGGAAGAATGCCCATCCCCGTCTCCCCTCCTGAAAGCGATTCTGGGGCATTATGAAATTTAATCGGGCAACTTAAGTTCCAATTCTTGACTGAAAGATAGAAAGTGGTCCATATGGTTTCCATGCCCAGTGTTTTACACTCTCGAGCGAACGCTTGGGCGCATTTAACTCTTAATAGATTGGAGTAGTTTGTATAATCCGTCTCTTTACATACGCACTTATAAATAAATTGATGTTTTAACACAAGTTAACAAATTCAACATGACGAACCACACTGCGATATTGCGAAATTTGGCAACCCCGTGTTAAGGCTCCACGAAGCGGACTTGTGTGACTTGACTCCCGCGGGCCGCGCGAGCAGTTTTTGTTCCCTTCTCGTTTGTTTTAGTCGGATAAGTTCGCATCCGTTGCCCCCCCTCCCTTCGTCCAAGGCGCTTGTTTAGTGAGGAATCATTGTTGTGTGCGCCAACTGCCATCCGACAGAAGAGTACCACTGTTCATGTTGGGTGTCAAGAGTATCGTCAGTCGTGACGAAGAGTGTATTTCCATGCGAGTGTAGCCCGTTTCCCCGAATGAAAACAATCGCTTTGGCATCTTTAGAGTCACCGTGCTTTGAAAAACGGCAGTTGTTAAGAATTTTATATGATGAATCCCCGCATCTCCATTAGCGTATTTTCAACCCTTGAACAAAACTTGAGAACGTGTAAATGATTCGATTAAAAATATCTGCGTTGAACTTCGCCAGTAATGTGATTGTTATTTTCCAGGGTGCATTTGCCACGTGTGGTAGAAGGGTAGCCAGGCAGGAAATTAAGGGAGCTTTGTGTTTGTTATTTAACGAAGTTCCATTTCAGAATGGATTAATTGTACAAAATTGATTATTGAATAATGGAAGTTTGTGTATGCCTTTTGTGTTTGTTATTTAACGAAGTTCCATTTCAGAATGGATTAATTGTACAAAATTGATTATTGAATAATGGAAGTTTGTGTATGCCTTTTGTGTTTGTTATTTAACGAAGTTCCATTTCAGAATGGATTAATTGTACAAAATTGATTATTGAATAATGGAATTTTGTGTATGCCTTTTGTGTTTGTTATTTAACGAAGTTCCATTTCAGAATGGATTAATTGTACAAAATTGATTATTGAATAATGGAAGTTTGTGTATGCCTTTTGTGTTTGTTATTTAACGAAGTTCCATTTCAGAATGGATTAATTGTACAAAATTGATTATTGAATAATGGAAGTTTGTGTATGCCAATAAGGTCATATCTAGCCAGCAGGGAAAGAATGAACAGGGCAAACAAGTTAAAATAAAGTAGAAAGGACAGGAAAAAAATTAATTAGGATCCCTGCTACCCGAAGTAACAGGTGGTGCATTTCATACAGGGACAAATTCGTTCTAAATAACGCTAAAAATACGAACTTTAGACCTTTAGGTCTAGTTTTCTCAGATCTTTTTTCTGAGAATTGAAGTAGTTAAATTATTGCTAGCTTTCACATGTAAACATGATGGTTGAATCTGCATGTATTTTGTGTTGTCAAGGGTCGTTAAAGCTCCTTTCTAGGGGTCTAATGAAGCAAAGTGGACTTGTTTGGACAAACACTGAAAATGGCAAAGAATACCCTCTGATGTGGTTGGCTCACTTGGTTGCGTTTTGGTTGTTCGTGCGGGTGTTTTGCCACGTTTTCTCATGCATTCTACCCACCCCTCCTTTAAAAGAAGGCCCCGGAAACATCGCGTTGTTTTTCAGGTTATTTGCGAGACTAAGTTTGACTGGTTCGTGCTCCAGGGTAGTGATCTAGTCCCTCACGAGGCATCCCGTGCTGGGTTTGCCGATGGAGCTGTCCTTGGAAACGGTCGCGAAGGCGAGTATCTTGGGGCTCTTGTTCGGGACTGTGAAAGTAACCCTGTTCGCCGTGTGTTGCGCGCACGCCTCCTGGCGATGGCTGACGACAAAGGAAAGAAGGAAAGGGCTAAGAAGGGTCGCCCTAATGACCTTGCCCTTGAGATCCGAGTCGAGGACTTTGACGCCGGTGGTGTGTCAGGTGGAGCGACCACCCCTGGACTGACGGAATCCACTAGTCCCCCGATCGGGTCCCCCCGCGATGGGTCTCTCAAGGGATCCCGCAAATCCAACCTCCTCCACCACTTCCTCCACCCCCTCGACTACTACCACGAGAGGAAGAGTCGTTCGAGCACCTCATCCATCAATAGCGACTGCGGGGATTTAGCGGCCGAGGTCAGCCCCCGGTGCCATACCCCGGAGCCCCAGAGCAGGTCCAGGTCGAAGCTGCTGCCGCGCCCGCTCAGCCCCTCCCTGTTCCGAGGATCCTCCCAGGGAAGCTCTCAGGCGTGGCCCGTCATCAAGCCCCCGTTACGAAAGAGGGTGTCCTGCCCCAACCCCCCATCGTCATCTCCGCCCTCCAGACGCAAGCTGAGTGCGAGGGCGTCGTCTCCATTCTCTCACAACCCCGTTCAAAACTACGAGTTCCATAAAAACGCCTCTGCGTGCAGCCCCCGAGAGAGCGAGGCTCTGGCCCCGGTCTCCGTCCTCCCCAAGATTGTGTTCAGCGGAGACGGGGGTGGGACGGCAGCCCCCCATCGCAGAACTCGCAGGCAGATCGAGCGGGAGAGGCGTAACAGCAGCACCAGTTCCTCCAGCAGCACCGGCAGTTCGCGCCTTAGCTCTTCGGGCAGCGTCACCGGCAGCAGAAGCAGCTCCTTGTCCAGCGACGACGAACTCTACCCGGAAAAAAGGACAAGGCAGGCCGGGACCTTGAGCCCCACCAATGGCGCCCCTTCCATTAAAATAAGTCTACCCGACCCCGGGGACGCACGATCGGGTAGCGTATCCCCATCCAACAGGTTCCTCCTCTCTGTTATGGGGCCCGACGCTTACACTGAGCCCCCCCTCCAGTGGGAGGGTAAGTCCCACTCGTACAATGATGTTGTGGTCTCTCAGCCTCGATGTCCGTCCTCCTCCGGCGGTGCTGCGGACGATCTGGGGGACTTTGTAGAGGACGATGTTTTCGCTTTCGATCCCCTCCCGTCGCACAAATCCGCCCATGTGGGGGCGCGCTCGCCCAAGTCCCTAGGGGAGGGCGTCTCTTCAGTGGAGCATCTCTACTCCGTCTACGAAGAAATCCTTCAGCAGAAAGGTAACTCGCCCTCGGTTATTTTCCGAGGGCTTACTTGCGCGAGTGCGACCCCGTTGCTGAGGGGGAGAGAGTTGAGCCAAAGGATAGTGTTTGGTGCTCGGTGTGGCAACCCCTTCCCCCGTCATCACATCCACTCCGTGAGATGGTTGAAGTCCATATTTGTTGAGTACCTCCGCCCCAATATTTTCGGTCGAAGAGGTTGCCTATAACGGTCGTTGTCAATACCCCTCTTCTCTATTTCGATCCTTTCACTTCTCCCTTTTCCCTCCCTGTTGCTTCTCGTTTGAGGCGGGAAATACCCTCGTGGGTTATACCAGTTAGTTTTCTTATAAATGCCAGAAGAATAGAGCCGTCAGATGCACCTGAACCATCAGAACGAACCGCTTGATTTTTGGAGGTTTATCCTTTTAAATTAGCCTTATTCTTATGCCTGTTTTTATTTTTTTATAGTAAAAAAGAATATCCAAATGGGAAATTGGACTTCTTTCTACCGTGCCACTTCTTGCAGCCCATTCGCGTCCGACCAATCAGTTTCTTGCTATTTATCTTAGGACTTATCGAAATGGGAGAGTAGTGGTGGTCGTGTTTGAGAGTGAGTATTCTTGTATCGAGAGGAATAGAAATTGCGAGCGAGAATCGGGGAATTTTCTCTTGAGAATGTGTTCACTGTGTGTGTGTGTGTGTGTGTGTGTCAATGCACATACTCGTCACAATGGCAAGAGATTGGGTTACGGTAGGGAGGGGTATGTTTGCTCGCATGGTTAGTTTGAGTGGACTCTTTTGATCCTGGGTGAATAAGGAGGTGGGTGGATCGATCTAAGAGAGAGATGGTTGGAGATTATTTGTGCTGGAAACAAAAAAAGAAACTGGAGTAAAAGAATCAGGAAAATAAAAGGGGAGTGAGGAGGTTTAAAAAAAATAAAGTAATGAGTGGTGGTACTCTTTTTGCTAAGACTTGGAAACGATTTAATATCAAAGGTTGAAAAGAAAGCGATTTAATTAATGCACGCTGTGAGCGAAATGGCATTAAAAGAGATCACTGTGTGGAAGAGTACAAAAGGAATTTGAAGTGGTCTTTTTCAGCGAAAGGTGGTTTGAGTGGAAAGATGAGACAAATTACCAAGTGGTGTGCCGGTATTAAAATATGGAAATGGCAGTGGTCGTGTGAATTAAGGTGGTTAGTTATTTACGCATCACCTCTCTTTTCAATCGTGGCCGAGATCCCCCGACCGGATGATGAAATCCACATAAAGATCAAACCGAATAATGAAATCCACATAAAGATCAAACCGAATAATGAAATCCACATAAAGATCAGTGACAACCGCTTATAAACCCGTTTGAACCAGGTGCATATCCTCGTTGCGATGGAGCAGCTGCAGGAAGATCGTTACTAGTCTTTTTGTCATCAACGAGTGAGCCCTTCGTGGCCCAAGAGAGAGCCACCCGTGCATCGTCAGTGGAGTGTGGATAGGAGACGGATAAGTGATATGTGGTGTGTGAAGAGAGGGTGGAAAGGACGGTGGTGTTGGGATTGGCCGACCTAGAATACTCACCTCTTGTATCGAGCCCTTCGTTAGTCGATAGACAGGCTCATTAATGTGTGTCGATAGAACTACATACTTCCACGCTTCAGGCCTGGTGCGTCTGTTCATAGACGGCTAGCTCCCTACGCTCGTTGGGTTTCTTTGTGTGTCGGCCGCTGGAAGGGATTGAACCCTCAGGGACGGGGCGAGGTGCGGAGAGCTCTCGGCTCCCGAGAGCTGGAAAGATAAAGGTAATGATTTCGAGTCTGCATGCAATGTGGATGCCGACGAGGAAGGGTGAAGCAAGGTTGAGTGGTGTTTCCTTGTGATTGGGGGGGGGGGTCCACCATCTCATTCGGGACCTCCGTTGTGGCGGGATCCTGGTCATATGGGCCCCCTAGTAAAGTCGACCGGAATTGGCATTCCTGCCGCTAACTCGGAAAGATTTGTGGTAAATTGTTATGGTTGAAGGAAGGATTGAATGTGTGTATGTTTGTGTCTGTACAGAAGCACTAATGACCTGATTAGGGGCGGGGTTAGATATGAGAGAGGTTGTGCAAATCAGGTTTTGCTAGTTTGAAATAGCTGGGAGAGAAAATGTATGGTATTTTCTGTTTTGGTGTGGATCGACAAGAAGCATATGATTAATGGAACTGTTGTAGTATATGCGATGGATTGGGTGTATGATGTTAGAGCTAGAACCAGGGAAGAGTTTTCATATAGTATGGCAAGTTGTGGTGGTGGTTTTGTATTGATGCTGCTGTGTGATAAAGGTGTGTAATGTCATCCTGTTTCTTTAATGTGTTTTGTGTGAAAGATGTATACCTACTTAAAAAACTTGTGAGGGTGAGTAGTGCCTGGAGGGAACTTTTGTGCAATGAAAGTCGTGTAGTAATCTGATGATGAAGTTTACGACTCAAAGCGAAATATGTGAACGAGGAATATAGTAAAATTATAATTATCGCCGTAAACGCTGTAAACTGAAATGTGTAAATGAATTTCGCGGAAACGTGGCCAATTGTGTGGGGAGGATAAAGCTGAATGCTAATCTAAAGTACGCGAAGTTGATAGCGGGTTATCAGTGTACTTGTTGAATGCTAGGTTGATTGCAGTAGATTTTTGCCTGAGAGTATTTTGATATATCATTAGTGTATGTGAGTGAGACTTGTTGTAATCTGGGAGGAGAAAGAAAGATCAATAGTGAAAGTGTTACGATTAAGGAAATTGCTGGGTGTGGATATTAGTAAATTGGAACGTTGGGGTGGATATTAGTGAAATGTTATTGTAAGAGGCGTCGTATGGTGTCAGTAATGGTAAAAGAAAGTAGGTGGGTAGGCAAACAAGAGGGAAAGTCCCTGCAATGACCTGCGGCGTTTTGTGATAAGATGATAAATGGTTATTGCATCGATGGTTTTCCATGGCTCAAATCACTTACAAGTTCCTCTGCATGGCTAAATGGCTAAGTGAGGATTCTGCCACTAGATGGCGCTACCCAGCGCCAAATTCAATGGCAGATTTGAAATCTCCAGGGTGAATAACCATATGCCCCATAGTCATATGGGTCATGTCATGTCTCTAAATGGGTACATTTTAACTTTACTCCTCTTGAAAAAAAAGTGACGCATTGACCTGGCGCTTCGCCGTGGGTAAAAAAGAGGGTGTGAAAGAAATGTTATATGTTATACATGAGAAGAGAAGCGTAATGACATGTGTGCTTGTCCCCTGCCATGGAGGATGTTCCCTTGATATGATGAGAGATGTAGACCTTGTTCCTTATAGCCAATTAATTAAGACTTTGAGGGCATGTCATGCTGGTGGGGGAAGGGGTGGGGGTAGCAATCGACTAAGGGAGGGTAAGAGTGTCTTCCCTATGATCTCCTAGTTACTACGCCTTTTGATCCTATCTCTACTGACGCAGTGTGATTGTGATGGTGACTGCATTTTTTTTTTAAACAGGAAAGTTTGTGCAATCAAATGGAGAAAAGAATAAAAGTGGGGTTGTGAATTATGTAAACTTTATTACTCAACCTCGCCATTCTCTCGGGGTCCAATTAAGCTCGAGTGCGAGAAAGAAAAGTCGGCGCTAATTAAGATCCCTTGGCAACGAGTGCGAGGTCGAAATCGGCCCAAGACCCACAGTTTGCCCTCTCGTCCGATGGATCTGTGGAGTGTCTTTCACACATTTTCACTTCATCCATCTTCACCACTTTGTTGACCGGTCTCTCCTTACTTGGTATAGTGTTAGATCACAATCTACGGCGACAGCAACTGTAACCGGATGGCCAGGATCGAGGGTGGCATTTACAAACGCAATTTACCATTAATGACTGCTATAAACGAGATCGAGGATGATGAGGACCGCTTCACCTCGATAAGTGCTGGAACGACACACTTCTTTTATAGACAGCAAACAATCTTTAGAGTTCCCGAACCTGAACACGAACGAAAGAACCAAGAGCCTCTCTCGGAGAGGAAACAAAAACAAGAATGGTTAGTGGTAATCTGTTCCGAGAATCCTCTAAACGGGTCCCGCCCAAGGGAGTGACATAAGAGCCAAGTTAATTAAGTCAGTTACCATAAACCCATTTTAATTGTTAAAGAATGTTCGAGAACATCACGGTAATAGCTCTGCCGCTCCGCTGAATTTGATCTCCGATTTGCGTTCCTTTGTTTCTCACTCCTTCGATACTAACTGGTCTAGACGGCTCTTTCGAATAGTGCGTCAATATGGCTATGGCTACTAGCCTCGTGGGGTTTTTTTTCTATATCAGGTCTAACTGGAATCTTTAAAAATATAGTATTATAGAATGGGGAAGGCAAAAAAATATAAAGAAATGACTTAAGACAAGAAAAAGAAAACACCACCACCACCCGCTGCCCGAACACATAATATGAAAAAACTCTGTTGGACGTACCCCTCCCCCCCCTCTTTCTCTTCACTCACACCGCTCAGGAGGGATGCCACGGCATGTGCTCTTGTCCTGAGGTCTTGGGGGGGGGGGCAGGGGGCAGGTTTCTTTTGGCTGTAAAACTGGGCAAACTTGATTGGGGTCGTGAAGGGCAATAACCCTTGGTGGGGGCACGAATAGGGGCGATAAATGAATATTTGCAAGCCGTCATCAACGGACATGTCCGTCTGCGATGGGTCGTTTCGATGGCAGCATTACTTTCCTGTCTGTCTTCTTCATTGACCCCAGAGAGCCTTACGATCCGACTCTGATCTTAGTACCCGTTTTTGCTGCATATGTGACTCTCTCCTCTCAATCTGTGCTCCGAAGACGTGGAATGAACCTCCGGTCACACTCCACGCCTCTGGTGCTTTCACGAAGCCCACCTCTGCTGTAAAGCCTTCTCTATGTTAGAGCGTGCGCCTTCTTATTGGACATACAGCTCTGAAGAGCGCTATATATGTGAATTTTTTTTATTATCCTGACAGCGGTGGGAAAGGGTATTTCGTCGTTGCGAGGGGTTAACAAATAGGCATTTCAGGGCGCTCTTCTATGCCACGTGCCTTCGGAAAGCGCCTATCTACCAACTAAGTAAAAGTCAGAGAAAGGTGGGGCTTCAAAGGAAGAGGGTTGGGGTCGTATGAAACTGGTCAGCTTATTCCACATTCTCGCAGCAAATATCGAGGATGACCGATCAGCCATAAAGCACAGAGAACTTCAATGTACATACAATAAAGGGGCATTGTCGGAGCATAGGGCTCTCTGAGGCCGAGATAGGTAGTAATGAAGACGGGTAGTAGGTAGGTAGTGTGGATCAGTGTTTTGATCTTGCATGTAAGAAGGAAGAGCCTGGAGGAGATTCTGGTTCGAGTAGGGACTACCCGCCAAGTTTGAATCCCACAGCTTCGTCCTTTATTAAGCGACGACGACTCCTTTTCGCCATGTCTCACCCAATTGGCGAGAATCCAGCGAAGGCGCGCATACTCATTGTGGGGGAGAAGTAAGGAGTCGGGGCATACGAAGAAAGGTGATTGACCAGAGACTTCGTAGGGTGTCCATGTATAAAGTACTCAATAATATTAATAATATTCATAATAAGACAAAATACGCAGGTATTTTGCAACCAGTAAATACTGAATCGGGAATGGCTATTCGAAGACTCCAGGCACAGTTAATGTGTCCGAAGAGCACAACCGACAGGGGTAAAAAAACAAGCTCATTTGGGTTCGATTTTCTCCATGACTGACATTGACACCTTTTGGGCAATGCACGAAGAAACCCACCCAACCCCCTAAAGCGAATTTTATGCAAATTCACCCCGAATTTAAAGAACCCCATTGACATGACCACAAACGCATTCTGTTCGTTGTTGCTTTGTGTATTTTGTATTTCAAAATTAAAGACATTTCATTCCTTGGAGAACTTTTGAAGTTCGGTCCCTCCCGCTTCCTTCGTTAGATGAAGACTTCCCGGCTCCTTAGTAAACGCATGATGATAGAGGTTTCAGTCGCGCTATCACCTCCCCCAGGATGTCGTAGAGAGGACCCAAAGCAGTATCCAGCCCAGAGTGAGGGCGGACGTACGCCAGTACGCCCGTGTCACTCCTGGAACGACCTTCTCAGAGGTCGCAAAGAGGGGTGCCTCCTCGCCAACAAATAAGCCGAGAAACGGAAGAACGTAGGGAGTCCTACAGTCGGGGACTCCCTGAAAGTTCTTCTGTTCAATGCGAGGTCAATCAGGAACAAGTTTCCTGAGCTCCATGGCCCCGTAGCGACGGAAGAACCCGAAATGGTAGCCATAACAGAATCGTGGATAAAAACCTCAAACCGAGACTTTGAAGGCGAATTCACGGTTCCTGGCTATCAACTCTTCCACAAAGATATACCAGACAGAGAGGGTTGCGGTATAATGTTGTATGTCAAGGATACAATTGAATCTACGAGCTCCAACATTATAACCGACCACGAGCTCCTAGGCGTTGACCTAGAGATAGTTCCTGTCAGATACAGAACCCTGCTGCTTTACAGGCCCCCTTCCCAACCCGTTGAGAAGGACAGGGAACTGTACCAGCTGCTGGGTGAGCTTGTTCAAGGCAGAGTATGCATCGTTATGGGCGACTTCAACAGCCAAGTTGACTGGGAAACCATAGCAGCCTGTGGCGAGAGCGCGCTACTCTTGGAGTAGGAACTCCGAGTGGCGAGACTCTGTAAAGAGAATCCCAAGGAGTTCTTTGGATATGTAAACAGCCGTAAACCAATCCGTCGAACGATTGGCACTTTGAGGAATGAGGAGGGGACATTAAAGCATTCAGATGCAGAAAATGCTAACCTCCTCAACGACTACTTCTCTTCAGTGTTTACTGAAGAGTGTGGTCCCATCCCCTAGCCGACGGATTCCTACTCGGGGGGAAAGCTGGAGGATATGGACTTCACCGAAGGAGAAATAGAAAAGAAGATCAGTGACCTAATGACGAATAAGTCACCTGGCCCGGATAGGTTTCTACCTAAAGTGTTAAAAGAAGTGCGCGATCAAGTGTCACGACACCTGAGCGCAATCTTCAACATGTCAATCCGGACCGAATGCGTTCCTAGAGACTGGCGTGAAGCGGAGGTGACTCCTATCTTCAAGAAAGGAGATCGTAGCCAACCGTCGAACTACCGACCTATCAGTCTGACTTCGATAGTCGGTAAACTCATGGAAAGCATGATGGTGGACAAAATGACTTCGCATTTAGAGTCAAACCTGCTACTGAGGAGTTTCCAGCACGGCTTCCGAAGGCAACGGTCATGCCTGACGAACCTTGTGGAATTCTTCCACTTCGTGTTCAGTGAGCACGTACGGGACAAGGTGGTGGATGTGGTCTACTTAGACTTTCAGAAAGCCTATGATAAGGTACCATACCGCTGCCTTCTCTGGAAAGTGCGAGCGCTGGGCATAGACGGAAAAGTAGCCGGCTGGATCGAGAACTGGCTAAGTGGCAGACGGCAACGATTGGTGGTGAATGGACAGGCTTCTGAGTGGGTGCCCGTTACTAGCGGGGTGCCTCAAGGTTGTGTCCTAGGACCACTACTATTCATCATCTACGTCAACGACATGGACGGTGACATGGTTGCCAAGATTTCCAAATTTGCCGACGATACCAAGCTTGGTATGAACGTTGCAAAGGATGGAAATACTGCCCGCCTGCAGGAAGATCTTTGGAAGATTGGAGAGTGGTCTGATACGTGGCAAATGCAAAGTGATGCATATCGGCCACCGAAATCCTCAATCACCCTATATCCTTAAGGGCACTGCTCTTGAATCCACCGACACTGAGAAGGACTTGGGTGTAACTATCACGAGTGACCTCAAGTTCTCGAAACAGTGTATTGAGGTGGAGAAGAAAGCCGAAAGGATGTTAGGGTATATAAAGCGACAGTTTGGATATCGGAACAAGGAGATAGTACTGTGTCTTAACAAGTCCCACGTCCGATCGCACCTGGAGTATGCTGTACAATTTTGGAGTCCTTCATTCCGAAAAGACATCGCGAGATTGGAACGCGTGCAAGCCAGGGCAACCAAACTGATTCCCTCTATCAGACATAAAAGTTATGAAGATAGATTAAGGGAATTAGATATGTTCTCGTTGGAAACCCGTAGACTACGTGGTCAGCTCATGGAAGTTTTCAAAATACTTCGAGGGTTTGACAATGTTGACTTCAGGGATATTTTCACACTTGCTGAGAGCAGAACAAGAAATCACGGCTTTAAACTTGAACTGAAGCGTTACAACCGTGATCTGTGTGAAAAAAATTTCACCTACAGTATCTGCGGTAGTTGGAACGCACTTCCAGTGGAAGTTGTCAACAGTGAATCTGTTGACCAGTTCAAGTCAAGACTAGACAGGGTCTTGAAAAGTAAAGTACCCGTTTTAGGACGTAAAGCATTTGAACAAAGATGTGCCCGCTCGAGTGCTAGTCCAAAGGTACCCTCATTGAATGGACCGTGAGGTCTTCTAGGTTACTTTCCTTCCTTGTTACCACTCTCTTTCTCTCTCTCTCTCTCTCTCTCTCTCTCTCTCTCTCTCTCTCTCTCTCTCTCTCTCTCTCTCTCTCTCTCTCTCTCTCTCTCTCTCTCTCTCTCTCTCTCTCTCTCTCTCTCTCTCTCTCTCTCTCTCTCTCTCTCTCTCTCTCTCTCTCTCTCTCTCAAAACAGGTCCATAATGAGGTAGCAGAGTCACTTGCTCTCATTTTTAACAAATCTCTCGAGCATGGGGTCGTCCCTGATGATGGGAGGGAAGCTAACGTCACACCTATCTTTAAGAAGGCATGTAAAAACTAGGCCGGTAATTACAGACCCATTAGTTTAACCTCAATAGTTGGAAAGTTGCTCGAAACGATCCTTAGAGACAAACTAGTAGAGTTCCTCGAAAGCAATAACCTTATACGAAATAGCCAACATGGTTTTAGGTATAAGAGATAGTGCTTAACAAACCTAATTGACTTTTACCATAACCTTTTCAACCTATATAACGATACTAAATCATTAGATATAATTTACCTGGATTTCAAAAAGGCATTTGACAAAATTCCCCACCAGAAACTCATGAACAAAGTAAGTACGCTAGGAATTAACGGTAATATATACGGATGGATTAGTAGCTGGTTAAAAAACAGGAAGCAGAGAGTGATAATAAATGGCGTGAAATCGGACTGGGTATCTGTTACCAGCGGTGTTCCTCAGGGATCAGTCCTGGGGCCTATTTTATTTACTATATACATCAATGAAATAGACGTTGGAATAAATAATATCATATCTAAATTTGCAGATGACACGAAAATAGGTAACTCAGCATTATGGGAAGAGGACAGGGCTAGCCTGCAAGCTGATATAAATAAAATTACCGAATGGTCTGAGAAATGGCAAATGCCATTTAATATCGACAAATGCCAAATCCTTCAGTGCGGAACAAAAAACAAAAAATACAACTATAAAATGCAAGGCGGCTTAAACACAACCCCACAGGCTAAAGATTTAGGAGTAATAATTACAGAAAACTTAAAAACATCAAACCAATGCGCAGTTGCTGCAAACAAAGCTAACACATCACTAGGATTTATAAAAAGAAACTTTACTTATAAAAGCGAGGAGATAATTATGCCACTATATAAAAGTATTGTCAGGCCCCATCTCGAATACGCTGTGTAGTTGTGAGCCCCTTACTTAATAAAAGACATAGATAAATTAGAAGCTGTACAACACAGAGCGACAAAACTTATCCCGTCACTACGTAACAAACCTTACCACGAGAGGCTAAAAAAACTCAATCTATTTTCCGTCAGAAAACGAAGACTAAGGGGGCAGCATATAGAGGGCTTCAAAATACTTAAAGGATTTAACAACGTTAATGCCAATAACTTGTTCACACTGACAGGGGAGTGTCCCACCCGTGGACATGATTCAAAACTTCAGGGTAAAAGAGCCACTATGGATGTAATCAAAAACTTCTTCACTTACTCGATTATTAATGATTGGAATAATTTGCCAAACGAGGTAGTGGACAGCAGAACTATAGACTCATTTAAAATGAGATTAGACAAACACTTAACAAATATTGGAATTGTTTAGCATAAGCTACAAAATAAAATATTACAAAACTATAACTCTTTCAGGTGTATGTAAGTGGTTTTCATATTCATTTTATTTAATTACTATTCAATGCAAATTTCCTTCAGGTACTGTCTTCTTACACCTGCGAGGTACTTTTCCCAAGTTATCTCACGTACGGCTGTTGCCGGAGGGAGTGGATGGTGGGGAGAGCCTAAAACTTTTCTATCCTTTACTTCTACTTATGTGTAAGTAGCAGTAGATTTAAGGCCAGATCACCTTAGTCTGGGCCGTAAGGCCCGTGTGATCTGTGTATCTATGTAACTTTCTCCCTCTCTCTCTCTCTCTTTTCCACTAACCAGATTGACACTTGTTCCTCAAACACGAATGCCGCGCCTTAGCCTTGATATCCGGTTCCGTGACTCCCCCCATCCTCTTCCCCAATCATAACTACATATTTTTTACGTCCCATCTGTGCGCGAACCAACAATGGCACAACCACCGACAAACCTAGGAAAGTATCCAAACATCTAATCGGGATATAAATAAAATGTTCACCAAGAAGTTGAGAAGCCATAGCAATCAATCGTTCTTCCCAGGTAACCCTTCCGGTCCCGCGATTTAAATTCTTGGTGGAATGCGTCTTCTCTGTGGAATTGCAGCTCCATCGATGGTTGAGGACACCTTGCTAAAATTTGGCGGGTTATTAGGTGAGAGGAGAGAGGAGGACCAGGGGTCATTATAGGAAACATGATGAAGCAGTCAAGGCTGGACGAGTCTTCTGCTTATCAAGGGATTAGCAGAAGACTCGTCCGGCCTCTGCTTAAAAATGCAGAAGCTCCATAACTCCCCACCCTAATTACCTTCTGACTTGTAAATTTGTGTGTCCTTAGGCTAAACATATGTCTGTATTCATTAGTTTGCTAGTGATGGAAGATGACCTTTATCTCCGTCGAAACCTGGTTTCCTTCCTGCATAATATATATATATATATATATATATATATATATATATATATATATATATATATATATATATATATATATATATATATATATATATATATCTCAGCCAAAAATAAATGTATTTAAAAAATGTCAACTACATTATGGCTTGGAGATAACACTACTCAAAATAGCTATTCTCAGCTTCCATCACGGCTTCAAAACGGCTCCGGAACCTAGTGCATCCGTTCCTCACTGTGTCCCCGTGAATATATTCGAACCACTCCTTGATTTTGGCCACCAGCTCGGTCTTGGTGTTAATGGCAGAGCTCGTGAACTTTTATAAATTCAACGACAGCCACTTCTTACTCTCCATAGGTATGGCCTTCCAGCAGCAACCCTCTCCAGCCAGTCTTACCAGTCTCCACAAAGCCATCTGAATTGAGTCTAATACCTTGCTCAAATATGTGGGGCGGCGTGACGTTACCCTCACTAGATGCATCCAAAGACTATCACAGTTCGAGCCTACTTTATGATACGTGGGACGTCGCATAAATTATAGCCAACCCTCCCGTTCTGGAACAGGTTCTGGTAAAAAAAATTCATCCGAGAAAAACCGGTGGGAGGGGAGGGGATGATAGTAGAGAATATATCGGCAAGTGGTTCACCTAGATAGGCCCAAGTGGCTTCTAGTGAACTAGACATTCATATGCGAGTAACTCTGGGCCTACTTACTTTGTTATAGTTTCTCAACCAGATCTGATTGTGTTGCATCTATGGCGGCTCAAATGAATGGTTTCTGTGAGTTTTGAGACACCTTTTCAGAACCATTTTATTTAGCTTTATATGTTATGGGGTTTATGGCGTATACATGAATCCTTCTGGATTAGTGATTTGAGATGTCTGTTGTGGCGTCATTCATGTTGTACTCGTCCGAGCGGCCTAAGTGTAAAGAGAGCCAAGCATGACGCGTCAACTGGATTAATTGGATAATGTGCTGACCTGAAGATTTGTTTTGCCACTGCGAACGGAGTTAAACGTTAAAATGCACGGGTGCGATCTGACATAATAAACGCATGCACACTTAACTCTTTCCATGAAGTCTCAAAATAATGATATATTTTTTTTCTTCCTGTCCATATATATTTGGCCGGCGGTAGTGACCTTTCTAATATTCGTTTTAAGTTCCTTCCATACTTATAAACGAATACTCGAAATCCGGATCTTTTCGCCCGTCCTTGGTGCGGCTTTAAGCGAGGGGGTGGGGGCTGTTAGATTCTTTGGGGGACAGATTTTTTGTGGTCGTAGTGACGCAAATCAGCCCTCTCTTAGATTGGGCGCGACTTCGCTTGCAACAAGATGCTGCCAAACTTGACCAAAGAGACGAAATAAATAAAATTGGTAGTAAGTAGGTGAGGATTGTGGATCACAAGGACTAAATATATTTGGTATAAGTGTTCCCCAAAGTACGAACTCAAGACCTTGCTGGGGGTGTAGGGATATAATAGAGGATGGACGTATATGAGATACGAGGTATTGTAAATTAATAGAAGCTAGAATACTCTGTGGTGGGGTACCGATTATGTTGACCTTTATTGTGTATACGTTGTGTGTATGTGGAGACGCTTGATTCTATCTTTCTTTAAGTCATTCGAGTGGGAATTTATCACTAGTAATAAGGAAGTGTTTTGTTTTTGATCAAATCCAACCTTCATGGTAACGCGGCCCAATCCAGGTAATACCCCCCTCCCCCCTTACTCCGTCACCATGCATTCACTTGCCCCTACTAGGTTTGTCAGAGTATTCGTAATATCGTAGTGAAGGTCAAGTTAATATGCGTTTAAGAAGGGGGATGAAACAATTATGTCCAATTACCGGCCAGCGAGAGTTGGACAGTGTTCCGGAGAATGATGGATGGAATCTGTAATAGCAAAATCTATTATTAGAGATCCTTAAATAAATATAAGTTAATTAATGATCTCAGCATAGCTTTACTAGGGCTAAATCGGTTAGACTAATTTACTGTCTTTTAGGACTTTTGAATAAAGTTAAAGCGCATAGGATTGATGGAAGGATTTTAGATGGATTCTGTCGTGGCTTAGTGACAGCCACCAAAGAGTTAGTATAGATAGGATTAAATCTGAGTCGGGAAATCTTTACAGTGTGGTTCCTCAGGGGTTGGTGTTGGGTCCGTTGTTGTTCTTGATTTTATATTAAGTAGTAGGTATAAGTAGTGGCCTAAGCAAGTTTGCTGATGGCACTAAGTTAGGTAGTATTATAAGGTATGAGTCAAATGCTGGGGTATTGCAAGATCAATCGACTAAACTATTCCAATGTTCGGAGAAATGGCGAATGATTTAATATTAAGAAGTGTCTTTTATTTAGTATAGGTAAGTGTACTCCGCTGAATAATTAGGGCTGAGCTGGTTGCAATACACCAGTGGTTCTTAACCTTTTTCAAGTCATAACCCCTTTTTGATTGATGATTATTTTGGTGGCACACTCATAGCAATTTATGTCTACGAAAGCTCGTTTTATAATTTACAGCGCAAGTATTTTTCCGAATAAATTTCAAAATTTAATGTTTTAAATGTCAAACCAGCTCAATTATATATACCTTTATTTCAGTAAAAGAAATATTAAGATATAAGTACTATATTTAAGAGATTTGACAATATATTGGTAATAACAAAATGAAAACATAATTTATTTAATGAGATCCTTGTGCTTGATTTTGATTGGCAGGTTGTTTTTTTTTTTAAATCAGGATCGAATATTGTCAATGACAGATGAAGATCACTTTTTTTTTTTACAATATCTAGCCGGTTACGAGCTTTTAACAGTAATTGTAAAACACGGCTAAAGATAGCTTCAACAAGGTAGGATGTTGGAAAAGCAATACCATACAACTTTGCTTTTTCCCAGAGCAATGGATACTTCATAGCAGTGTCATTGTTCTTATTTATATATATTATGTTTTTTTTTCATTTGAATCGAGTTTTCAATGAGAATCCTGCAAGGTAATGCCTATATTAGCTTCATTAACTTCAAGAGAAATTGTTACCCAGAACAGTATATTAATTTCCAGTAGATTTGTAAAACCAGATTGCATATCCCCATGTAGGTTTATCAGAAAAATCATCGTCATGCAGCTCATTCATTGCTAATTGAGTCTAGACATCGAAACTGTTCCAATGCACACGTCCAATATTAAGTTTAAACAGCTTGAGTTTGGCAAGAAAAGCAGTAACACCCTTTGCATAATATAAAATCACGATGTTTTCCCAGTAGCTGCTTATTAAGTATATTCTGTTTTTCGAATAAATGTCACCTCTCGCAGCAATCCGAGTTGGTTATTACTTAAAAACGAAATAACCAAATCCCAAAGTTCTACAAAGCGACGAAGACAATTCTCTTTCGATATCTATTAAACCTCTATATGCATAAAAAGGTGTTAAACTCTTCTCCATTTTCATGACAAATGTCACGCAAAAGACGGTCTTTAAGACGAATTGATTTGATATAGTTGATAGCAGACGTCCACGCAAATGTTGTCGGTGGATCAGGCAGTATGTACAAAATACTTCAAGCATATAATTTTTTAAATAAGCAATAAAGCCTTCGTGCCTGCAAATCATAGATGGAGCACCATCGGAAGCACAAGCCATTATATTTCCAAGATAGATATTTTCTTTGAAATAGGTAACAACAACAATGTTGAAAATTGTTTTGCCTCTAGTAACTGTTTCAAGACTGGCAAAAAATATTTCTTTTTAAAGTGATCTTCATCGAAAAACCTGAAATATGCTAGCCTAACTTCATTATCTCTTAAAGTAGATTCCTCAAGTTGAATTGCAAACTGTTTAATTATATCCTGTGGATTTTGATTCATTACTCTTGAAACTACAATGAACACTGCTGGTAAAATTACCGTCTCTTCTATGTTATGGGACTTTCCAACTTTGGCAATTATTTTCGAAGTTTCGTAAAAGGCCATCAAACATTTATCCTTTTGTATTTGTTTGGCAAAAACATGATCTGGCGTTTTTCTTGCTTGAAAATCGCCACACAGTTTCTTAAAATACTCAAGTGGCTTGTTCTTATTTTCTTTGTGCTTTGTATGTAAACGATTTTGAAGGTTAGATGGTTTCATGCTTTCGTTTGACACTAAGGGCATACATAAAAAACACATTGGCTTTGTCACTTTATTTGGTGATGGAATAAATCCGTAAGACAATATTCAACAGAATACTGTTAGCATTTATTTTTCACAGAATCCGTGTGTTCTATTACAAAAAGGAAAGAAACAAAATTAGTCAAAAAAAAATAATTAAATGGCAATTAATGAGAACTTATATTTGTTAATGAATATAATTACATTTGGTAAACATGTAGACGAGTGGCCCGGCTGGAGAAAAAAAATTGTGTAAATATTATCGTTCACCCGTGTCTGAATATTCATGCGCGTTTGAGTTCTGACGTCATACCCCACCCTCAACCCCTATCATAATTCGCAAAACGATTAAAGGCGCTGACATGATGTAGTTAAAGCATTCACCTCTGTAAATGTCAGAACATTATAAAAATTAGGATTATATACTGGGGGGCTGTGCCCCCAGATCTCCCCCCAATTTAATGGAACTCAGGATCATCGTAGTGCAGTCCACGCATCGTGTTTACCTCCCCACGAGCCGTCCCCTATAAATGTACTCCAAAAACGTGAAACATTTTGGAACACGGACGAAATAGTACATCTTATCGGCCGGGCCGCTCGTCTACATATTGACCTTACATTTAAATGTAATGCGTTTCCTATGGTATAAATTATAAGAATATGTATACCATTTATTTTATGTTAGTTACACTAAACCTTATGTATTCTTTTTGTCACGTTTTCTATTATTTATTACCATTATAGTAAACTACAGCGGATAATAGCTATAATACTTTGTCATAAAATATGAATTTTATATTAGAAAGCTTATTATTTCTACTAGATTCTAGGTTTAGTTACATTGGAATCGGTACCATAATTTTTTATTTGCTTGCAACATAAATATGCGTAAAACTTAATCATTGGCTTCTCTCACTTTTGAGTGAGCCTGATTTCTGATCCTGTTTCATTGTAATTTATCTTGCATTGGATTGTAATTAATCTAACATTAAATTCGACTCACTGACTAATGCTGCTTAGACACCACTTACTTTTGGTAATATTTAAAGTTTAAATAAACTTAAATAATGCACATATGGTAATATAAAAAATATCAATAACACGTGCACTATAGGCCTAGCTGCAATTCAGAAACTCCAATTTAGCGACATAATGGTAAAAAATATCAAAACTAATGCACTTCGTCAAAGTTAAAAGTTGTTGGTAGACGTAGGTAAGATCTTTTCAGCCTTGCCATCCATCTTGAGCATTGAAGATGAAGTATCATTTCATGTGAGCTAATTATCTTTACTATAATAATTTAATAATCAAATTTTACTAATTAATAAAGTAAAGCTCAAAACAGGACTTAATTTAATGATATTAAAACTAAAATATAGAGTAGCAGAGAGAAAGACCGGGAAGTTCTATCAATCACCCCCTTTCCATGTAATCTAAGGAAATCTTTTGGCTCCTTATTGGAAGGTACGATATACACTTGTTCCTGAAAGTTGTTATTCTTACCCATACGGAATAGGATTATCTTTTGTCATAGTTCATGAATCGTTTATTCCAGGGTTACGAAATTTGAGGAGAATGTAATGTTGGACACCCATAAAATTTCAACAAGTTTGATAGACGAATAAAGGAATTAGACATTTTTTAACGAAGATTCGCAATCTAAAAGTTTTCGTACCCTATAAAATTTAATAGTATAAACATTTTGCTTAATGACACTCATCAGACGATTATTCTACTTTTTGTGAATCTCTTTAAAGTTCGGATGGAATTCCAACAACTGTTGGACAAAAACTGGCCCCTATGATAATAGATCCACCGTCATGTTTCACTGTGGGAAGTGTTTTTTTGAAAAACCGGCCTCACCACGTTTGCGCCAAAAATACCTGACACCATTTATGCCGAACAACTCAAACTTCATTTAATTTGACCAGGACACATGGCACCAAAGATTGTAATTATTTCTCCCAATGGTCAGGCTTTCAAATGAATGCTTTTCAATAAAGGTATTCATCCACCTCGGGACGAGGCCCATCATCCCATGCATTTCCGTTGTATCTAACGTATTCGACGCTGTGTTCAAATTAACATCGACGCCTTCCATGCTAACTGATTCTTCTTCTCCCTTGGGTTATTTTTAACAGAGCTAAGGATCCTCCTCCCCGTGCGAAGTGTTTTTTCCACAGGACGATCCGAGCAAGAGATTTGCAGTTTCCCCAATTTCTTAAACTTTCTGATTACTGACTTCACTATAGATTTAGGGACATTTCTTCTTCAAAAATCTTGTAACTCATCTTAGATCTGAATTTCTTATTTTTTCTCCATTTGGTGTCGCAAATCAGTTCACACCTTTGGCAATCTTGATTGCTTGCTCATAGAATAAGAATGACGAGTTTGCGATGCCTATGAAAGAATTGTTAGAACGTTCTAGACTGTTCGTGAATAAGTCAAATTAGAAGTAGATCACAGAAACTCCTCGAGTGAATTTGAAACTACTTTAAATTGAACATGGATTTGGAAATGATATCGTATTAATACATTTTGGTTGCGAATTTTTGTACGAACATCTTATTATTCCTTTATTTGTTTTTCAGACTTGATATGTTTTAGGCGTGTCAATTTATACATTCTTCAATGCAATAAAGGGTTCTTGAACTATTGCAAAAGGTTTTAGTAATTAGGTAGGGGTATGAATACTTTCAGGAGTAAGTGTAACACGTCTTAAATTGTTTATTGGAGGATCTGTTAAAAGGGTGGAGTGCTTTATAATATTATTGCATAAGTGTAATAATATTTTCTGAACCTAACGCCTCGCACTTGGCTTTATGTAATATTACATAATGCTTACACTAAAACAAAAGAACAAAAAATTATGCTACAAGATGATGTAACTAATATTCAATGGGACGACTGCCTTTTGTCTTGATAACAAAACGAAATATCTGTATTACCTAAACGCAAGGGACGCGCAGGGTTTCAGCTGACATTTTTCCACTTTGCACTTCAGAACTTCGATGATATTTGGTACAGTGCTTCATTTCAAGCATATATATATATATATATATATATATATATATATATATATATATATATATATATATATATATATATATATTATATATATATATATATATCCAACTTCACCGCAGGCAAGAGAAAACGGAATAATTTTCTTTGAAAATAGTTATTGCTTACTTCGAAAAAATCCGAGCTGGGGTGGGATTTGAACCGTGCACATTGAGAGATATATGCATTTGTGTATTTGCTGGGTGCTTAACTTAATTTCTCCTTTGAATCCCCAATTAGTTTTTTCTCTTTCTCGTTCGACAATGCGAAGCGTGCCTTAAAAGCTTGTCGATTCGGAAGATTTTGTCTTCCGCGTAGCCGAGTGATCTAAGGTGCTGTTTAATTGAGATCAAAGCGGTTGCTCGCTGCCTCAATGTTCATGGTTCGGATCCCACCCCACCTCGGAATTTTTCGAAGTAAGAAATAAGTATTTCCGAAGAAAAATTATTCAGTTTTCTCTTTCCTGCGGTGATGTTGGATTTATTTCATCATTCTTTCGCTGTGTGAGAAGTTGCTCCTTGTTGAAGGCTTGCACCGGCATTACCTATCATGCAAATGACTTTCTCCTTCAACATGTCCAAATAAACATGTTGATTGATCTTCACACCCTCTTCAATGATTATAAGTTGTTTTTTTTGGGGGGGGGGCGTTGATGTTATCCACTTCAAAACACCAACACCAAAACTGTTCAACTTGGATCTCATTTTTATTTTGTGCCCAAACACCATCATTCTTGTGTCGTGTGGGTGTCCTGGACAGTGAAAACTTCTCATTCATCTACAGAACTAGAGGCTGCCGGATGACAGTTGTGTCAGATTCTTACTTTCGAGGAGAAGAGATCAACTTCAGAAAGCCTTTGATCACTTGTTCGCCAAGAAGAGCAAGATTGCTCAACTAAGAAGAGACTCGACAGGACTTCACTGTTCTTTACTCCTTTACTCGACTATCGACAAAAATCCTTTGCTTCTCTATCCCACCCGTGTGAGCGGCGGGTCCGTTTGGGTGGAGCAAAAAACTGCTAGAAATCAGGCAGGTACTGCCGGCAGGGTTTACTGACACGTCTCTGGAATAAGCCAGGGTAATAACTGGATCTGAGCCACCTTCCTATTTTTCTGTTCCCTTGCATTTTCTCTCCTTTTTCTCACATTAAGAACATCGATGAAGAAAAGGAAGAGAGAGAGAGAGAGTAAAAACAAAATTGAATTATCGAAAAGGGTTGGTTGCCTTGCCCACCCTTAAGGTGCGCAAAATCCCGACAGAACAACACTGTTTAAAATTTTAGACGCAGAACTCGGAATTGTCCTACCTTATTAGATTACTCGACTATACCTCAACTTATGTCGCGAGATGCCAATCAGAAAAGGATGTGGATAAACTGTTACTCAGCGAAGAGGCAACTACACTACTACAGACAATAGGGTTAGAGGCCAAAGTTCATCCCCAAATAGAATCCCAGAAAGCATTAATATACTGCCGTCAGATGGACTCATGGATAGGAGAACACACAGCTTTAGAAATTAAAGAGGAAAGTGAACAACGGCAAGAGTAAAAGAAGTAGTAAAAATAAACTTACCAATGAAGAGTATACCTACGTCTTCAAAGTTATATTCAGGGAAACAAGTATGGCTCGAAAAGCAAAGGAGAATGGACTCTTAACATTCAATTTAAAAATAACAAACTGTGGAAGGAACCACCCTATGATGGCGATGGCTTGCCCAATAAAGAAAGATAATCGAAAGGAAAAGTAGAAGGCAAAATCGGAAGAAGGAAAGAAAAACGAAACCTATGCCAAAGCTACAGCTGAACAGCTTCAGCCAACAAAAAATATAATAGAACTGAAACAGGCAAAAACACTAAATATACTGGCGTGTATATTGCACGCACACCTGATGGAGGTTGCCAATCCGGGCACATATTCAAAAGAGCTTAATAAAATGTTAGGTAACAACGGTCTAGAGCCAATGGGGTTCCCCCTCGCCTTCGGTTGATGTTTTAAACATAAAATACAATTCACCGGTTCAAGCAACACAAACGTCAGCTGAAGAAATAGAATCACCAAGCCAGAGCCAGAGCATCAACCAGGGATTCCTAAAAGACCCAAGGATCAAACAAAAGAAGATTCAAGCTGAAGAAGAAAGAATGGACGCGGAACAACAGACAAGTAATGCAAGCTGCTCAGGAATCCAACAAGAGGGAGAGGCAGCGGGGGCGGAAGAAGCGGGAAACGATGTCACCCACCATCAGACACAAAAAGAAAACAAATTCCTCTCGCCTCTACTTTAATATATCCTCCGCCCGGTCTCTTTAAACTGGGCCCTGTAATTGTGCATTTTAAATCTTAGTCCTTTGATTTACTAAATTAGTTTTGTTTCTTTTGTTTATTTCAATGTATTTATAATTGCATGTGTATGTACTCCTATGTACTCTTAGCTTTGTGACCTAAATGTCTACATTCTTTTCTCATAGTTGAAACTGGCTGACAAATGTCGGATTCGGATTCGAAGAACTTAAAGTTCGTCGGAGTTTAATGTGAATTGGAAACTTCCTCTGAACGGCTGTATTGCAGTTCGATTTATACACACGTGTCCGGATGTAGATACGCACACCCCTTCACGTGTGCGCGCGCGCGCATTCATTTCTCAACCGATTAAGGAATGGGAAGTTGCGGCATTGGGAAGAGCCTGAACTTTGTTATTTTTGCGTTGTTTGGAAGAGTGGAGAATTAGTAGGTGGTGAAGTGAAATTTGAGGCGGGTGATTAGTACCCCCGTCCGTCAAGGTCATCATTACCCCTCGCCTCCTAACCTCATTACTAAGACTTCATTCCCGCCACCATCTTCTCCGGAGCCCTTACGTCTTGACGAAGTCATCCTGCGTAGGGAGGTTTGTTTTCCGTACAGAAGAACTAAAAAGCAGATCCTAGCACATTTATGAGAGCTATCTCAATTTACTCATCTGGCCCTGGTTCATCCTGGTATTTTGCCGTCTTATTAGAGGCTCTCGCTCGTTCCTTCCTCTTCCTGAAAAGAAACGCCCAGTCCGGGTGAGACGCGATTAATCACTGTTGTAAAAATCTTCGATTACACGAGTTGACATTGGGACAAATTGCGTATAATTAGGAGGAGCCCCTTTCCTAACGCACCCATCTGCTACCATCACCACCTACCAAGAGCGTCAAGTCTTTACCAAGACAATGGAGTTTAGACCCGGACAGAGTTGATATTATTCTTATACATTTGTAGTTTTATCTGGCGACACGTGGCAACTCCGTGACCCGCCTCGAGCGACTACGATAGCTGAGTTTTGGAAGAAAACTTCGTAAATTTAATTTATTGGGCAAACATGATGGGCGGAAAAGTATAATAATCAAGATTATCGAATGTTTTTGAATTTTCTAAAAACAATGATAATTACAAATGAAGTTCAGAAAATGTATTAAAATTAAGGTATGGCTGTTTTTTTTTTTGTATTTTTCCTATATAAAAGCAAATTTAGATAAAAAAAAGAGCCGTGAGGATTGTTTTTTCCATATATCGAAGGAATTCCCATAAGCATTTTTCTTGTCTTTAAGCCTAGTAAATGGGTCTGAATAAAAATAGACCACTCCTCTGCTCCTTACAGGAGGAGCGTGCGCTTCGCAAGCAGAGCTTCCGTCTGTGGCCTACGGCCTATCTGGCTCGAGCAACGCGGTTTTGGTCTAACAATTTAGTCTTGGTCTTTTTTTTTCAGATCTATGCTTAGTTTCTAGGCCTAAATGCAAGAAAAAACATTTATCGGAATTCTTTTTTATATACAAAAATAAAAACCCCAATCCTGAGAGTTCGATCTCTTTTATGCCCATCTAAATTTGCTTTTATATGCGAGAAAAACTGTCATGCCTTTATTTTAATACATTTTCTCAATTTCACGATTTGTAATTTATGTTTTAGAAAATTCCCAAACATTCGATAATCATATTTACTTTTTCTGAACTTTTAGAAAGAACTTTGATAAAAGCTTGAAATATAATTAGTTGACTCGCAAATTAAAATTCAAACTGTTAAAAAAAATTGCATTTCTAAAATAGTGTTATGGATATGCACTGGGAACCTTTTACCTTTTTTTTTTAGACCAAAACCGCGTTGCTAGGGCCAGATAGGCCGTAGGCCACATACAAAATCTGCCTGCGCCTCGCAAGTTTCTCCAGTAAAGAGATTCGAATGGCGAAGACGCTCCTCATATTCTTAATAAAGTGGTCTGCGACGACAAAAGAACAAGACTAGTAATAGCAGAAATGAACAGGAATAGTTAAGATTGAGGATGACAAGAACTGTCGCATTTAAAACTGGAACAAGGTTGTACCAGAGCGCAAAAAACGGTCTTCAAAGAATTCGTAGATTCAGACTTGCCAACGGCTCCGCGTACACACAGGTGTGAGAACGACATGGCAATGCGTCGTTTCTCAAACCTGACTTGTCCAATATGGCACTGTCTCCTTCCAGCTTCGGATCAACTGGAGAATCCGCCGCCCAGAATTACTCAACTGGAGAATCTGCAACCCGAGCTTATATAGATAATTTAAAGGCATAGAATAGCAAAAAGCAAATAATGTTTTTCTTTATTATGCACAAATTAAATATGTAAGCTAACATAATAAACAGTAAATAATTATACAAGATTGAATGATTTTACTTTTTTTATAGAGTAAAAATCTATCATGAATATAGTTCGCTTATATGTTCGCATAAATACTGGAAAGCATTGGTTCCAAACCTCTCTCGCCACATCATTTCACTTAAATAGGTTGCTAATAAATTTCTTCGACAACCTCGCATTTGTTTAATTTTCTGTTTCTGTTTATTCCAATATGACTCAATAGCTTGGGTATGCACACCCGTGTGAGGATCTACAAAGTGAATGCTATGATTTACTGTCCTGTGCTTAAGTCCAAGATCTCGTTGAATATGGCGATAATATTTCCATTCATCCGTTGGAATAACAGAACCGGGTCGTACAACAGTATCGATTATTCCAAGAAGCGTAATGGAATCTCTGCGTTCTACAATTTCCATGTAGCCAACAGCTGGAGTGAAACTAGTGTCCACTAGTCCAAAACCCCAAATAGGTTTCTCATTTCCTCGACCTCTGTGGTGCTTTAGTTTATGGGCAAAGCAGGATTCATCGGCTTGAACAATGATTCCAGGTCCTCCCGGTTGAATTGGATGCCTCTCAAAGTACTTTTGACACACTTCACGAAAAAAATTGAAAATGTCGATGACAGTTTTTTCGCAAATCGACCCCATATAACTCCATTTTCTACCCTTTCTTAGATGTACCACATATACATTATGTGCAACCAAACACTTAATTTCAAATTGGACTTCTCGAAGAAAGATCTTTTTCTGATTGAAGTAACACATGCTTTATACTTTTGGCATCTTATCATTTGGATTTTATGTAGATTAGATTATGAATAAAAAAAAATTTATGATGTCAACTTTAGAATCTTGAGTCTCCAGTTGATCCAGCTTGCCAGAAATGTTCCAACTGGAGAATCCGCCGCCCAGAAATACTCAACTGGAGAATCCGCCGCCCAGAATTACTCAACTGAAGAATCCGCCACCCAAGACATCTGGGCAGCAGAATCTCCAGCTGATCCCCAGCTTCCATGGCGCTTCTGACGGGTCCCTCCGGACCCCCAGGTATTCACTAAACAAGTTTGCCAACCTTGCCCTCGAAAGCGAGGCGAGTTCCAGGTCCCCAAAATCCGGACTGGACGAGAATTATCAGGAAAAGGGCGCATGTTGCCTTCATGGTGCGAACCCTCGAGGGAATAAGTGTGGCTAGAGATAACAAACAGTAAGGGTAAAAGGTTAAGAATGACAAAGATACTGCATTAGCCAGTTTCTTCACCCTAAGAAGTACTTGCGGGGAGAGGGGTGGGCAAGTTCGTAGAACACAGTTACTCGGTCCGATGCGAATTACGCATAACACACATACTGCATTATCTTACACAAATCCGACATTGTGTATATGGTGTTTGAGACCGACTTCTTGGATTCAACGAACGTGAGTGTTGTTACCATTTTTTTTTTATCTTATCGCTACACATTTCTTATTATTTCGCACTGTCATTTTGATTCCTGTGTGACCTTGACTTCTTATTGTGTGTATACCTCCTCCTAATTTGTTTTTACCTCTTGTTTGCGTTTTGTTGATGCATCAACCTCCCCTGACTTGTCGAGGGTTGTCCCAACTGAAAGGCACTGAATAAGGATCCCGGATGACAAGGGCTGCTACGAGAGTGTGTCCCAGGTGATCACCGGTATCTGGCAAGATTTCCCCCTTTCGGAGGGGAAAGGGGCATGCATTAATGCCCCTAGTCGGGTCTATCGTGGAGAGAGAAAGGGCAGACAAAAAGAATACTAAAAAAATTCCAATGGTAAGCCTAAATGAACCCTTAATGCTTGGGGCCAGCGGACCTCCCTCCGGTTACAAGGAGCACAAGTGCTCAAAAGCACAATTTGGGCTCCGTGATGCTGCTCTTTGTACGAACTTTTTCCCAAGGTTTTTCAGCGTGCTCTTCCGCCCTACCTTCGCTTCTTTCTTCACGTGTACCGGGACGAGCGGGTTCGCTACCGCTTGTACACAGACTTGTGTAATATTTGACTTCTTCGAAGAGGCTGGCATCGTGCAATTTATTGACTTTGGTTTTGGTCGTATGCTCCCGCGCCTCCCCCGACGCCGGAACGTACCGCCTCCTTGCTTTTTAGCTTGTTTAGTTTTCGATCTAGCCTAGCAATAAGATGATTACGGCGACTTATGCCATTGTAGTCCGTCACCAAATGGGCGCTGAAAAAAAATCTTTACAGCGAGGCCCTCGCTGAGTTTCCCTTAGTTTTGAATAATATTGACCCTACCAAAAGGGGGTAGAGGGCTTTATTATAACCCCCTTCAAAATATCACCCTTTGCACACCAACCCCGATTCGACCCACACCTGGGCTCGAACTTGGTCTGTGCTCATTTGTTCAGACTCGTTCCGAGAGATTTCAGCAACTCCTCACCTTCCACTAGATGGCGATCAAAACAGTCTTGATATCAGTGATACGCCTCTAATTTCATAATATCCTGTTTGATGCATTTTAAATAGAATCAAATCCAGATTTTTATATACAGTTTTGCCTGGTGACTAACGAAGATATTCTTGCGTTTACGAAGTCTTCATGGCTACGAAATTTGGATTGATTTATTTAAAGCTATTCGTAGGCAAGTAAGCCTAAAAACTGCAAATTATGTTTGGTTTTCTTGAATAAATATTATTTATCGAGCACAACTTTGGATACAATGATGTATTTTGTATCTATTTAGAATAATACTTTAGCAGTAAAATATTCACGACGCTTTCCGGCTAGCCGGAGTTAAGCCCCATTGGGGATGCTTACTCATCGGTTGTTTATTGGAGGGTTTTTTTTTCCTGGGTTGAAAGCTGGGTAAACATTACGATCGGCGGCGCGTACGATGCGACGTAAAATATTTCGTTCGTGTTCCAATATGTTTCACCTTTTTGGAGTAAATTCAAGGGGACTGCTCGTGGGGGTTTTATCACTATGGGGGTGCCCCCCTACGATGATCCTGAGTTTTAATCAATTGGGGGGTCTGGGGGGCACAGCACCCAGTATATAATCATAATTGTTTATAGAATAATGTTCTAACGTTTTTATTTAACCAAGTCATTTCTGTGACTATAATCGTTTTGCGAATTATAGTGGGGGGGGGGGGTCTGACGTCTGAAATGAATAAATAGTGAATTTTTATTTTGTTTTTCACTTAGTCTTTTTATTACCCTCATTTGTATTCATTTTTATTTGTCAATATATTTTTTCCCATTTTACTATTTTGGTAATCATGAAAATCGGCGGCGCGCCCGAAAAAGTACAATTATGATTATATACTGGGGGCTATGCCCCCCCCCAGCAAAAAAATGATTGAAACTCAAGATCATCGTAGGGAGGGTCTCCCCGCAGTGCTAAACCCCCCACGAGCAGTTCCCTTGAGTTTACTCCAAAAAGGTGAAACATATTGGAACACAGACGAAATAGTTTGAGTCCCATCGTTCGCGCCGCCGATCGTAATGCTTACTACTTTTTTTATTACCTTTTTTATACATTTAAATATACTTAAGCTAGATCGTTTATATGAACTAGTTTGGGTGGAGGAAGACGACTTTTAGGCGGCAAATTCAGTTTCAACCTGGCTTTGTTCTGTGCAATTTGCCCTTCGTTTATTATCGAACTTTCTGCTTTATTTTCGGATCTAGAAAAGTTGTTAACATTTTTGAACGATCATAATTTGCTTACAGTTAAAATCGATTGTGAAGTTTGTGGTCAGGCATTAGAGATTAAAGATAATTATGAATTTAGATGTACAAAAAATAAACGTGACTCAAGCGATCGCCATTATTAAAAAAAAATCAGCTTTGAATGGGACTTTTTTCTCAAAACGGGAATTAAAGAAAGATTCCACGCTTTCCTCACCGCTATTTCAGAAGTATACCCACCGCAATAAAGTAAGTAAAAAGCGTTTTTCGTTTGGTTATTTTCGGGTATTTTTTTACAAAAATGGCTCCGGGTATATTTGAACTAGAACTCAAACGCGCATGAATATGCCAGCGCGGGTGAACCAAACATACACGCAAAAAAATAGACTTTTTCGGGCGCGCTGCCGATCTTCATGTTTACCGAAAGCTGCGTTCATAAAATTTTAGTTTAGTGAAAGTTGCACATTATTTTGTTTATACCTAACAACTATAGTTATGTATCAGCTTAAAAATAATTATCAATTCTAAAATTAACTAACCTTTTAATGACTTAGTTGCGAGGAGTTTTTGTAGGAAACAATAAAATGATTTAATTTTCAAAATTAGAATTCATTCAGAAGGCCGCACTTGATGGCCTGCAGGTTCTTCACTCCTGTTATGGCGATATCTGGTTGAAGCCCGTTCGTTTGGTGTAGCTGGTCGAGGCGGCTGCTCTAAGGCATTGATTGGACGCTAAGCCGGACGGAGGCAGCTGCCGTATCGCAGAATTCCGAACCAGCAACGACCCTAAGATCCACTCGGGGCTAGCTTATAAAAAAGAGGGAGAAAGGATGGAATTTCAGAATGAAGGACATGTCTTTAAGGAAGAGAAGAATATGGATTAAGAATTAGGTAGTTTTACAATTGTTATTTCTGTAATGTCATATTTTAAGCTAAAATCGATTTTATTCTTTAACATATTTACTGTAGTGCTTTCGACAACATTCCTCGGCAAGTTAATCCATTTTTTTGTTATTTTATAAGGAAATAAATTTTGTTCTGTTAATAATTTGAACTCATTATTTCGAGTGGCTGTTCGGTTATCTAGCTCAAATATTGAGTCGCAATTTATATTAGTAAGCCTGTTTAATATTTCAAAGTTTTCAAAAATTTGGCCCCGTTAGATACCGATCTTCCAGTGAAAGTAAATATAGGTGCTTCGTTGTGTCTTCGTACGATCTATTTCTAAGTTCAGATATTGATTTCGTCGCTTGATCCTGGACGCGTTCCAAAATGGCACTGCCTTTCGCAAATGGGTCCGCAACATATACAGGGGAAAAATTATATCTTTCAATTTAAATGCGAAATGTCTCGCTATGTATCCTTGAACCCTATTCGCCTAAGTCAATTTCCATGTTAGTTCTCCCGGCCCCAATGTTCCTCGGAGTAACTGTGGCTCTATATCTTCTACATGTTTTGATTTCCTACTTCTTTACTTTCCTTTAGTGTATCTCCTTACAAACTCTGTAGGAGATGCCCTCGTTACTTTCGAATTAAATATAATTAAACCAGCGTGTGGTTAAAATTTTACCATCCATATTTTAATCTCTTCGGGGGTTATCATTACTCATGTGCATTGCATTGAGGCAATTAAGTTCCTCGGTTTGTCCTTGAAGGCATTCGCCAGGTGGAACCCCCTTAAAAAAAAAATCTACATTGCATCTTTCAAACATTTTTATAATCTATCCGAATATTTTTAACAATTTTCACAGTCACTATGATACTTTTCCTCAGCATCTAGTTTCCTCTCTTGAGCAATTTTTGAATCTACACAATAAAACAAAGGTCCAACAACATCCCTACAGTAGGCAGCTTGTTACTGATGTCTATGGTCAAGTTATTCTCATTGATAACATCTCTCTGCATACGGATTTCCAGCAAGTCTTCAATCCATTATTGTATTTTATTAAAAAAATAACTAAATTACAATACTGGATTGAAAACTAGCTGGAAAACCGTGTGCTGGCCTAAATACCGTGCACTTTTTGCATTTTTTAAATCGAGATAAACTACATCTACAGCTTTATTATCTTGCTCAAACGTCGCGATCATTTCATGTAATAATTATTAAGCAAATTACTTAAGCACGAACCTCCAGATGCTCCACGAGCCTGTCTCTAAACAATTGACTCCAAGAGGTTTCCAATCACCGAAGTAAGGGAGATGAGCTGAGAGTTTCCAGGATCAGTCGTCATTCTTTTTTTGAAAGAAAAGAATGATTTTTTTTAATTCTACAGTTTTTTAAGTTCACTTTCTGAATCTTAGTAACTTCCGCCATTTGCCATTAGCATCTTGGACGAGTTTACTGACTAATTAAATGCACATCAAGATCAGAATGACAATCGCTCGCAAGTCCTTAGGCACCAGTGGCCGGTCCTCGTTGGTAGGGGGGTTTAGAGTAGTAGCGTTTTGACAATGACGAGCGATCATGCAACCCTTGGTGATTCCGTGCCAGAGGTGTGCCAATACGGCACCTTCGGAAGGGACGGTTTATGTTATGCAGTGCAGGATGAAGGAACGATAGCGGTGTTGTGCTTGGCTATGTACGTGTTGAGCTACTTACTGCGCAAGGGTGAGTGAATATCAGCGTATTTGCCAATGGGCGACTAGCTCGTGACGCCGCTTAAGGTTTTGTATCCGTACACTCTGAGATCGAAACCTCGACACCAGAAGTCCAGTGCCGTATGCACTAGGGTGGCGAGAACTGTCAATTCTTTAAGGTGGATCCGATTGATTTTACCGGCCTCGACGCTTTGGAAATTTTCATTTTCTTGAAATAAAAACTAATTTTATTTTCGATGTGTCACTATTTGGAAATGTCTCCATCAAATATTAGTAAGTTTTTTTTTATTATAGGAAACCTTTTTTTATCTTGGGTGGTAAAAAAAAAAAAACATTTGCAAAATGTTTATTTATTATCTTCACCGCGTGGTCTGGATTCTCACTGGGGAACTTACGGCACCCCGATGCTCTCGCTTATTTATATATCTTTCAAATTGCTCGAGTAATCCCAAATTATTGTGCCCCCTCCCCTCTCCATTGAGCGCCACGACAACCATCCGCGCTCGTCTTCTCTCAATGAATTTCGGCGACGATGGATCAGGATTCGTTTTTGTACACGTAAATTTCTGCTTTGTGGCAGAAGACGCCAAGGGAGAGAGCGTGATATGGATTCGAATTCACAGCACGGCTAATTGGGGGCGGATAAGGCAATTTATATTATCACTTGCATCATTAATAGCGAATTTAACTATGAAATGGATGGGCATTGGCTGAATTCAGTTGATGAGAAGGTCTTAGGAGTAATAATATATAGGTAGGTCAGTCAGGTTTTCTAAGCACTGCATTGAGGCAAAAAAAATCCACATATAGAGTACTGTATACAAGCATGGTCCCCACTGAGGAAAATATTGAGATGGGTCTTCAAGAGCAACCTAAAGGAAGTAAGGGAGAGGGATGAACACAGAACATAAGGCATATCATTCGACATTCTAAAGCAAATATAGAGAAAGCACGATCACCTTTGCAGCACAGACGACTACCAGGAGCAAAAAAGGGGGGAGAGGGGGACAGACCCAGAACGTACGGTTCTCAAGGGCCGGTATAGGCTATATGCATGTTTGAGAAGGACCTTGAAGGTGACTGGGTTGAACGGGTAGCTAGCCCAGTTCACGGAATACCGGGGTGCGTGAGAGAAACGTCCTGGTCGGAGAACACGGGCGGCAAAGGTTTGAACTAGTTTAAGCAGGGGTCCCCCAACCCGCAGAGTATCGTGGGCCACATCGACAAGTCCGAGAGGGCCCGAGGGCCGCACCTCTGAAAACCACCTATTATACAAAACAAAAAAAAATCTAAAAAATTATTAATGAGACACCTAAAATACGCTCTTGAGAAAAAAAATATTTCAACGCACTTTGGAATGATGGAGGCACCGCACCGATGACCTAAGTAATGATCTGGTGGGCCACACACAATATTAATTTTGACAAGTGACCGCGGGTTGAGGACCCCCTGGTGTATAACAATCGCGAAGCTGTTGCGGTCAAAATGGGAACGGGTGCGGCTGAGATTACAGAAAGAGCGGATGCGACAGAGATTACAGAGAAAACATGATCCGCAGAGAGTAACAACATTGTGCATTGAGAGATAATTTACAATTCCAGGTCACACCCAGATTTCCAACATTGCCATAAAAGGGATCCGGGGAGCCACCACCAAGGAAGGTTAAGGAGTAATAGTTTTACAGTGAACCACATCCGATGAAATACCCACCCGTAATACCTCAGTTTTCTCACGCTTGAGGTGTTCATAATTTTGTCCGAGAGTCATTCAGTAATGATTTCTGGGGATCTTCTAAAGGGATCCCACCCCCTGGAATCTCAGAGCTTGAGCTGAACGCGAGAGCTCAACCCACAAGTTAACGATTGTGGCATTCAGGGTATCCACTACCCTGGCTCGTTTCACCGATCTTTGGCCCTATTATACTCCAGTATTACGACTATCGTCCTTGCTTGTTGGTCGTTCGTTAGCTTAGGATCTCGTTGCCAAAGTAGTTTAAGGCACAAACAAATTAGTCGCAGTCTATTTTGTTCTATTTGTTTACTTCGTCTAAAGAGTTTAAAAGTCTATTTTAATTTTATTTTATTAAACTTATCCCTGTGGTGTGTTGAATAGAATTACACCAACGTAGTCACTGCGTGTCGTAAAAGGCGACTAATAGGGGCCTGCTGCCTTGTAGGTTTGCCTGTTGAGGCAAAGGCTATGGGAGTAAACCTAGAATTCAACCCCTGCTGCCTTGTAGGTTAACCTTTTGAGGTAAAGGCTATGGGAGTAAACCCAGATTACAAATCTTCCCTCTGGTGTAGGGAAAACGTATGCCAGATTTGCTGCCAAGGCTATGGGAGTTTCCCCAAACGAATAACCAGGCTCTGTAGCCATGTAGAATCTGGTTCTTGCATTAACCAGTAATGCAATTACAATCCAAGTTCTCTTACACTTCAGTCAATTAAAATGCAAATTTCAATCAAATCCGAGGGCGGAGGGTTGGGAACCCCATCTCCTTGTATCTTTCTTTCCCACGAAGGAATCAGACAGTGATAAGGGGGAGGATAGGCGAAAGCTTATCCGAACCTTAAATATTGGGGCCTTGAATGTGCGTGGTGTAGTTCAAGTGTGGAAAAGAGGGAGGAGATCGGAGACCTATTTAGAAGTAGGCCTCTCGATGTCTTGGCACTGAGTGAGACAAAGCTAAAGGAAGTAGGCGAAGTTAGCTTTGGAAGTGGCAAGGGCAGAAAGTCTGGAGTGAGTGAAATTAGTAGGGCGAAAGAAGGTGTGGCACTGATAGTAAGAGAGGATCTGAAAGATTGTGTGAGAGAGTGGCGTGAGGTTTCGTCAAGACTGATGTGGGTACGAATGAGGATTGGTTCTGAGAAATGGGTGTTCGTTAGTGCGTATGGTCCAGGGAAAGAGAAGGAGTGAAGAGGAAATTGAGAGGTTTTGGAATGGATTGAGAGAGTGTGTGCAAGGTTTTGATTATGATGAAAATGTTGTTGTGTCGGGTGATTTGAATGCTAGAGTGGGAGAGGTGCCAGTAGAAGGTGTGATTGGTAAGTATGGAGTGAGTGGTAACAATGAAAGGGGTGAAAGGTTAGTGGAGTTTTGTTTGGAATGCGAGTTGGTAGTAGGGAACACCTTCTTTAACAACAGAGGTGTTCATAAGTATACCTGGTGTAGATATGAAAGATGAACGCCTGTGGAGAGAGCATTAATGGATTATGTGTTGGTGAGTAAGAGGATACTTGATAAGCTGTTGGATGTGAATGTGTTGAGAGGTGTAGCTGGTGGTATGTCCGATCGTTTTTTGGTGGAAGCAAGATTGAGAGTGCGGTATGGCTGGAGGAAAAATGGAAGGAAGTGTGATAGAGTAAGAATCATGGTTGAAAAGCTGGGTGATGAGAGAGTAAGAATAGAATATCAGAGTTTGCTAGTCTAAATAGAATGAAGTGAAAAGAGAAGAAAGGAAGGGAGTGGGAGATGTTCAAGGAAACAGTGATTGGTAGTGTGACAGAAGTGTGTGGTAAGGGAAGAGTAAAAGGAAAGGGTATTAGAAAAAATAGCGAATGGTGGAATGAAGAGGTGAAAAAGGTGATTGAAAGTTATAGTGTATTCAAGGAGAAAAGAAAGGAGGTTAAAAGGGTGGTGAAAGAAGCGAAAAGAACGGCGAAAGAAAGGTGGAGTGAAAGATTCGTGAGAGGTTTTGAAAGAAATAAAAAGATGTTCTGGAAGGAAATAAAGAGAGTAAGGAGAGCTGAATCAGGTATGGAAACTTGTGTGAAAGATGCAAATGGAGAGATACTGGTTGAAGATGAGGATGTACGGAAAAGATGAAAGGATTATTTTGAATGCTTTCTGAATGTAACAGATCACACAATTGCTGAGATTATGTCTGTGGCAGCCGAAGGGAGGCAGATGGGTGGTGTGAATTTAATGGATGAAAACATTAATGCTAGTGAAGTTGAAAATGCGGTAAAGAGTTTGAAAGCAGGAAAGGCTGCGGGTATGGATGAGATAGAGGGTGAATGTTTAATGTATGGTGGAAAAGTCATTACTGAATGGTTGGTAAGGCTGTTGACTGTGTGTTTTACAGCAGGACATGTGCCAGAGGCTTGGAAGTGTGCAGCGGTTGTGCCTTTGTATAAAGGAAAGGGTCATATGCGCGATTGTGCTTCCTATAGGGGGATTAGTTTGTTATCGGTGGTTGGTAAAGTGTAGGGAAAGATTTTGATTGAGAGAGTGAGAAATTTTACAAATGTGTCAATTGGAGAAGAACAGTGTGGTTTTAGAACATGGAGAGGGTGCAGTGACCAGATGTTTGCAGTGAGACAGATATGTGAAAAAGCAACCAGGAAACGTGAGAAGGTATTCTTTGCTTTCATGGATTTGGAAAAGGCATACGACAGAATAGACAGGGAAGCTTTGTGGAATGTACTAAGAATATATGGTGTTGGTGGAAGTTTACTGAGAGGAATTCAGAGTTTTTATAGTGGTGGCAGGGCTTGTGTAAGAGTGAGTTTGGAGCTGAGTGAGAGTTTTGAAGCGACCTTGGGTCTGAGACAGGGTTGTGTGATGTCGCCATGGCTTTTTAATCTGTATATGGATGGAATAGTGAGAGAGGTGAAAATGAGAGCATTGGATAGAGGTTTTGCTATGAAAGATCTTGGTGGTCGGAAGTGGAAAGTAAACCAATTGTTTGCAGACGATACTGCATTGGTTGCTGACTCACAGGAGAAGTTACAGAGACTTGTTACGGAGTTTGGCAAAGTATGCAAAAGACGTAAATTAAAGGTAAATGTTGGAAAGAGTAAGGTTATGTTGTGTAGTCGAGATGAAACGGCAGCAATGGAAATTATGCTGAACAGTGAAGTGATGGAGGAGGTAGAATCCTTTAAATACCCTGGTTGTGTGATAAGTAAGAATGGAGGTGTGAGTGAGGATGTTCAAAGTAGAGTGAAGGCTGGTTTCTCAACAGTTGGTGCTATGAAAAGTGTTTTGCGAGAGAGGAGTTTAGGAGTTGGGATAAAGAAAGTTCTGTATGAGAGTATAGTTGTCCCGACTTTTTTGTATGGTAGTGAGTGTTGGGGACTGAAGGGGAGTGATCGCCAGAAGTTGAATATGATGGAGATGAAGTGTCTGAGAGGTATGTGTGGTGTAACTAAATGGGATCGAATTAGGAATGAGGACATTCGAGCGAGAATGGGATTAAATGTGAAATTAGATGAGAGAGTCGATAAAAGAGTGTTGAGCTGGTATGGTCATGTAAAAAGAATGAACAATGAAAGGTTGGTGAAACGACTGTTATGAATCAAGTAAGGGTGGTGTGCAGGGACGGGGTAGACCTCCTATGGGATGGCTAAATGGGGTGAAGGATGCTGTACAAAAGAGAGGAATCAGTATGCATCGTGCTAAACTCGTATGCCAAGACAGGGATGCATGGAGGATGTTTGTGAACAATTGTTAAATGACGCAGCCTTGAGGTTGATACCTCGGATCAGATAGACCCAGTTCTGAGTCTAGCTGGTCCGAGGAGTTGAGACAGGCATATGACGAGTTTGCATTGCATTGGGTGTACTCTGACAAAAATCACGACACCAGCAGTGGGTAGCCTTCCTTCTGCTGCTGTAGTCTGGCAGGCTAGGTTTCTGGACCTGGAGGCCAGGGTGTATGTTCGTGAGCGTTTGTCTTGCTGTCTGATTCGGCTACCCCCAGCTAGGGAAGGGGCCTTGTGTAAATAAAAAAAAAGAAGATTTATAAGTGTCTCAGAAAACTAATATGGGTCATAGGAAAGAGCTTTTCCCTTCATCTGCAAATGACTAGAATGAAAGTCCAAGACAACGCAAACGATTACCAAGAAGATAAATATGAAACAAGACTGTGGCTGATTCTGGGCACTGAGTGTAATTAGTGGATTGAAAGGAAGATGAATGAGGCTGAGTCCCTTCATTCAGCCTCAATGTTTGTAATTCATGTGGAGTGATAGTATGGGTTGACTGCCTTGTATATGTACTACAGGAGTATGTAGGTAGTGGAATTAGAAGAGGGAAGAACGAAGGATTTAGAGCAGTTAATTACCGATCTTTTAAAAGGGATCTCAACTGTGGATCGCAAGGTTAGGTAGAAGTTGAGCTAATGGAAATAGTAGGGAGTGGAGGGTGGTAAAGGGAGGAAGGAAACAGTTAGGGAAGCATCTGCTCCAAATAGAATTAGGGGTGCCGGTGTTAAGGATGTGGAGATAGTAAACCTAGATAGAGTGTGTGGGTCTAAGTTCATTACCAATAGTAACATGTCCAGTGTTTTAGAAGAGCTATAGGCGAATGAGAAGCAGATGAAGTGCTTTTGGTGGGTGATTCACAGGTTAGGTATTTAGACAAGACCTTTTGTGAACGCGAGAGCAAGAGGAGGATGACGGTTTGTTTGCCAGGTGCACGTCACGTACAACGGATGTGAGTGAGAGAATTGAAAGTATAGTGAATAGAAATGACGGGATGCTCTTTTGTATATGGGACTAAATGACATAGGGAAAAGTAGGTTAGAGGAGCTAAGTGTCTTTTGAAATAAGAAAAAACAAAACAAAACCCGCAGGCTGTTTTTTCCGATCTAAATTTGCTCTAATAATTTACTTTTAGGGGCCAGTAGCTATTTCCTCGAGTTAAAGATTAAAATGGAAAATGGATTTTAGAAAGAAATTAGATAAAACCTTCAAATATACTGTAAAAGCTTCTCTCTTTTTCTTCAAAAGGAGTAAAGTTCAAATGTACCCATTTAAAGCCACGACATGACCAATATGACCATGGGGCATATGGCTATTCACCCTGGAGATTTCAAATCTGCCATCGGATTTGGCGTTGAGTGGCGCCATCTAGTGGCAGAAGCCTCATTTAGCCATGCAGAGGAACTTGTAAGTGATTTGAACCACGGGAAACCATCAATGCAATAACCATTTATCATCTTTATTACAAAACGCCGCAGGTTATTGCAGGGACTTTCCCTCCTGTTTCTGAACACCATTTGTAATTCTTTCTATTTTAAAAAAATTCCCAAACATTCCATAATCATTTTTATTTCCAAAAAGTTTAATTTCTTTAAAAAATTAAATGTTTAAACTAACAAAGATGGTCATTCTCAAATGTTAAAAAAATCTTAGGAAATAGGTAGCATGAAATTTTCCCCACTTTAAAATATAGCGTATACAATGAGCTAACTAGCGACATCAAAAAGTTGATTACGGTCGCTAGAAAGAGAAATTATGAAATTGAAGTGACAAATAACGATCCCAAAGGTTTCTTTCAATTATACAGGACTATTTAGTGAGTGATAGTGACACAATAGCTAGGGTATTAAATAAGTATTTTCTGTTAGTATTTACATACGAAGGTAATCTAATAGTACCTGAGGGAACCTTTGCCTTCATGGGGTAATGAGGAGAAATTAGAGGATATTTTAATTATCAAAGATATATTATCCCAATAGATAGATATAATTACATTTAATAGAGCGCCGGGCCCTGACGAGATTTTTCCTCTTGACACAGGCATAAGTAGCGACTTGAGCAAGTTTGCTGATGACACTAAGTTAGGGAGGATTATAAGGTCAAACTACGATGGTAAGATTTTTCAAGATGAGTTGACCAAACTATTCCAATGGTCGGAGAAATAGCAAATGAAATTTAACATAACTAAGTGTAGTATACTTAGTATAGGTATGAGCAATCCACTGAATAAATTGAATGGCGGAAGGTCAGAATGCGCAAATAACCTAGCTGTCCTTGAGTGCAAAAGTGCTAGGAATAGAGCTTTTATAGTTTATTGAGAGAAGCGTGAGAAATAGGAATGCTGCTGTCATTCTGAAACTTTACCTGGCATTAGTTAGACCTCATCTTTACTATGCGGTGCTATTTTTTGACACCGTTATTTTAGGATATATGTTGGTTTGTTTGATTCTGTGCAAAGAAGGAGACTAAATCTACATAGTTTAGGAAGGAGAAGAGTTCGAAGGGACTTGATTGAGGTCTTGAATAGGTAAAATATTATAATGGGAGACATGGGTAACGTTCTTATTTTTAATGAACATGATAGGACAGGTAGCAATGGGTTTAAGCTGGAAAAGTGTAGGTTTAGGAAAGAGATTGGTAGAAATTGGTTTACAAATCGAGTGGTAGATGAATCGAATAGGCTCAGTACTCATGTGATAGAATTGTTTTCCGTGGGGGATTTTAAAAATATATTTGATGAATTTATGGGTGAGGATGCTAAGTAAGACTGATATTGGGTTGGGAACAGGGTCTGCTTCGTACTAACCCCTTGCAGACTCATTATATTGTTTTGCTTTGATTCACCTTCTGCTTGGCGTGTATTTTTTAAAACATTTAATGTACATTTTATGTATATTCTTTTACTCTGGAAAATTGCAAGGAAAGAGATTGTATTTTGTGCTTTATTGCAGAAAGTTAATTTAACGGTATTAATTAAATATGCGAATTATTTTAGTAACGCAAAAGATGGATTTCACTTCAGTGAAAAATAAATCGTTTTTAATGTACTGAATTTTTAGCTTCACTTAAGCAGTATGAAAACACTAATATGCGGATTGATATTTATGCTTTTCATTGTTTGTTAAGGTTTGTGAAGGCGGAAAGTAAATTAAATGATCATTAAGTTCGGTGAAGTTAATGAAAACGTGAGTGTAAAAGTTGTCGTGCAAATAGAGATGTAGCGTCTGTTTGGAGAAGTAGGCCTCGATGCGGCGAGGATATGCCGAGGAGAGTCACTCGACAATGAATCAAACATTGGGGCTATAGCTGCGACTTTGACTTGAAATCGAGTGTGACAACGGTTAGAAACGGCCCTTTACCATGTTTATCAACGGATGGGTGAGAGGTATATAAGTTGAGGCAAGAGTCTCATCGGTGAGGATGGCTCAACCCTTTTCAATTGTTATGAAGTAATTGAATGAATTTCTCTACAAGTTGTTCTTTTCTTTCCCAATTCGGGGGAGTCTGGCATGTTCCCTATTTGGAGAAGTGTTTCGTTCTCAAGCAAATTCCGGACGAAAGAGGAGATTAGGAGCGTTTTTATCTGGCTAGGTGCAGAAAAAGATTGTTCCTTTTTCTCTTGCTTCCGCGGGAGCCGGAATTTCCCTTTGGTCGCTCAGGAAGGTCCGTGTACGTAAGTGTAAGTTGTGTGGGAAAGCAGAGAGGTGGCTTCTTCCACAAACCGTCTCCAGCGAAACACACTGCCGAAATATATCACCCCGACATGGCCAATGTATCCTTTGTATCAGAGTTCATGCAGATGAGGAGTGAGCGGGGGGGGGGGGGCTCGAAGAGAGAGACTTAGTTGTCGGGAAATTGTTATTAACCTAAACCTATTGCTATTAGGGAACAGATTGGTGGCGTGAAGAAGGGGATAAGTTGGTTATGTACTATGCTAGCTTGTTCCTTAATGTTGGGAAGGTTCAGTACCGTACTATCTATCGTAAAGCCAGTTTTATGGGAGACTTGGTATTCAGATCTTTATACTTGACCTCTTCAATCTGTGCTACTAGTACGTGGAATGAACTACCGGTTGCAATCCACACCTCTCCCTCCTCTGGTGCCTTAAATAGCCCCAGGCCCATTTTTACCCTCAAGCTTTCTTTGTGTTAGAAGTGCGCCCTACAATGCACACCTACTCTGAAGAGCGATTTATAAATGCATTATTATGTTTATTTTCATTCATTCGGATGTTCCTTTTGTTTTAGTATTTCTATCCCGGCGAATGAACAGCCTCGTTGGATGGCTGTGCCGTGTCTATTTTGAAATGTTCTGAATTCGTATAAGTGAAATTTTATCTCCTTTTGTTCTTACCTTGAATTAATTGCTTTCTATTGTCCAATTTATTCGCTCCAGTCTTACCTTTCCGTTTGTTCTTGCCCGTGTTTTTCTCGTGAGTTATCTCTGGATTTCCCCTTAACTTCTCAGGATATATAATGAAGTCACGTGAAGCTGCAAGTGAATGGTGGCGATGTGGTGGACATTATTCTTTGGATGTAGTTTATGGAGGAATGTTGGGGTGGAGAGTGACTGGGATGTCTTCATATAGGCAGGACCTTGTGCTTTTTGTCATTCTTGAATATTCTGTTATGGTAACATGACGTGGGGTACTTGACATCCTTTCCTCCTTTTTCAAGTGTAACAAAGTAATAATAAATCCGGTCCGACATTCAACCCCCGACCAATTGTTTTGTTTTTGTTTTTTTTAACAAATATCCTGGAAGTTGATTTCCTTGAGATTTCTCGTGGTGTGTGTTGTGGAGTAGGGGGCTGGGCAATGAAGACCCTGCGATTGTTACAAAGTTTTGTCGCTTCAAATTCCATATTTAAAAATACGCATTAAATGCAGCAGGAAATGAATGGACGGAAAATTGATGGTGGCTGACGGTTGCGTAGGCAAGGCGCTATGCAATGCTCCTCGGCGTTTGCAGAGAGTGACAGCATTCAACCGAATTTCTCTCGCCATATAAATCATAATTACAGGAATATTTTTGCGTTTATTCACCGGACAAAACTTTGTGTACAGCCCTATAAAAATAAATTCATAAAACGCATTTGGGAAATTGCTATCGTTTCTTATCGGGTCAACTTTCTAAAGCAGCCAGTAATTACCGTCTGTTCCTTTTGATCTATTCCAGGCGCTTTCTATAGAGGTGGTCGAAACAGGTGTGGGATAATTACTTATGAAAGACCTCTAACCTTCATTTGTAACGGGAGTGGGGAAGGGGGGGGGATTTGGTCAAGCTTCTCATACGGTTATTTGGTTTGAATCCCACCTACAGCAACTTATCTCGGGTATGTGGCAGCCGCCGTACAGGCAATCCCAATCGGGCTCCCATCCGATGTCTGATCATGCCCTATGTGGCTTGACTAAATGATGACACCTGGGTTACATAAATTTTAAGCTTATTAAATTCCTTTAAATGGTCTAAAGTGATCAGCCTCTTCGTTTCACATCCAGAAACATACGTTCTTAATAACCCTGCCACGAACTTTGAACTCTTAACCGATGTCAAGATGAAATGGAACTCAGTTAGCGTAAAGTGATGAACCGCCCGCCATGTGGAAGACGAAAGCCGCTTTCACTCTCGCAACGAGCCTTAATGGCGCGGGTGAACGGCTTTCCGTTTTGTTTCAGTCGAGTTGGCTTTCTTCGCATATCGGTGCCCAACACGGGGCCGAAAATTTGTATTTTCGATCCATATAACAATACCCACAGAGGCGCTCATTCCGTGGCTGTGCTGCTAACTTAGCCGATAGGTTAAACGCCGTTGAAGTTGTAGAGGATGACAAGGTTGGTGTTATTTATTCACGCGGCGGTTGAGCGGTGCGCAGCGGTTACGTGACCTCCCACTCGCAGGCCAAATTCCCGATATCGAGCCGTGCCCCTCTTTTTTCCAGACCATGGCAACCCTTTGTGTAAAGTACGGCTTGTGTACCTGCCTCGATAATTATTTTAACTAAGTTTAAAGCGCAACTCCACGGGATCACTTGCACCTGGCCATCACTCGATCTATTTATGGTGGTGTGTGCAAATTACAAACTTTCCTCTTTCCGGCCGAGTGATGCCGCTCGTCTGGCAGCTGTGGCTCACTTACCCCTATTCCACTTTCTCAAGTTATGTGGGCGGACGTTTGAAACGTAGATCTTATGTTGGCGGATTATTATTCATCTTCTGCCACGCTTGCTGGCAAATCTTTTTTCGTACAAGTGGTAGGGTTTACAAGCAGCCTTCGTTGGTTTAATAAAAGTTTTTTAAAGTTATTCTGAAGTATTTGATACGTAAACATGTATGTAGTAGTCATTTAAAGTTGTGAATTGTATTTATATCCATTTATGAGTATGAACACACTTCTGAATGCGGATGTTTTGAAAGTAAAGCCGTTTGTGTTAAAAAGTACGTCGGAAGGTGTTTGTGATCGATAAAAAGTGTAATAAAAGAGTAAAACCTCGTCTTGCGATTATGAGCGGTCGGTATTTTAGTCTCTTTATTTATATTTTGCTTTTATTGATGGAAGCCAATTTCAAGCCTTGATTAGACCATACGGGTGGTGTGATTCGCTTGTATATACAAATAAAGCAAAATCTAAAGATTCAAAGACCAGGGAATAAATTTTGTATTTAACATTTCGTTCTAAAGAACAATTAGCTGGAATAGAAAAAAATAAGGAAACGGTATCTATTTTGGGTGGTGTTTAGTAACCAACTTGTTTTCTCGCTCCAGGTCAGCTTGTTCGTCGCCATTCGATGGAGCCTGAACGAAAGCGGAACGGCAGCGGGAGCTCATTCGGACACCCATACGTCAGAGGGGAAGATCCCAACCAGGCAGCCATCATCTTCAGAGATTCCAGGGGGGTAAGGTTCTTAAAGTTAAAAAAAACAAACCTTGGATCAAGCCAATCACTCGTATTACGTCGAGAAACTGACAATCCTATACATAGTTCACCCGCAAGCCCCTAACTACTCGCATTTAACATACCCCTAGACAAGATACAAACTGCCCCCTTCCATATTACAACTTTCTGTCCAAAAACTGCCTCTACGTTGTAACAGAAATTGTCAATTGAAGACTACCTTAACATAATAGGCACATAGCTCTTTTTCAGTAAACTGCGATAACCTTCTCCACACACTACCCAATACCGCCCACTACACCCAAACTAATAAGGTAAAGACAATGCTCCACCACTTTCTTTACTCTTTATCTCCACCGAGCGTCTCCTTTCACCATGTTAGTGTGATGGGCCATAACACTCTTCCCGCTGAAGTTCTTTTGTCTCCTCAAGGGGTCCTGAAGAAAGCAAATAGGTTCGGGAAAGAGTCGCTTGCCCTCCACTTCCCAGGTGCTCCAAAATAATTACCTGGGTTATCACATTCACATTTCCCCAAACTTCACTCCTTTTCATAAGAAGTTCCCTCGGACATGATCTCGTTGGCTTTGGTTTGCCATTTATGGGTGAAATGTATGAGTGAATGCATTGAGCGCACTACCATTCTGGCGGAAATTTACTCTTGAAATGCTATGAAATTACAGCACAAGCGCCATCAATATATTCCTTTGCCACCGATGGTGTCCTCAAAAAGAGAAGCGCCCTAATTGCAGACGTAGATTCCTGCTAGGAAGATCCGACTTGAAAAAGTTCCACCTGAGCCTTGAGAAATTTAAGGTTTTGCTAGCGTAAGTCCGTCTGTCTCTTGCGGTCACTAGAGCTAGTTTATGAATGATACCCGAAGCGTGGACTACTTCCACAGGTAAGAGGGCCTCAAGGAGAGGCTTGTATTCCCAAGAACACCTGAAGAAACAAGGAAAAGTATAAACATGTTTTCCAAAAACTCCAAGGGTGTGATCAGCGCTCTTTCCAGCATCACCTAGCGCCGTTATAGGGCAAGAGTGCATACCAGACTACGGCCTATCAGAGTGGCAACAGGGCTCGGCACCATCATCAAAGTTCAGATCCCTCTGTTATAGGTAATGGCCTGATGGCATTTCCAATATAGGACTACTTTATGGCGGTTGTCAGGAAGTAGGACTATCAAAGGGTGGCCCCGTAAGAGGCGCGGCGATTTGCCATCCTGGCCGCCGTGCTGACGGGATCCAGCGCTCCGTCCGGCCCCAGCTTAGCCTCTCTTCCTTCCTTCAGATAGCCTGTATTTCTCTCCTACCTCGTCGCTTTTCATACAACCTCTCCCACAACTTTCTCTGGTCAGCCTCTAATTTCACAGGGTAGATGCTGACCTTCCTCTCAACCAACCGTCCCGCATCGGGGCTGAGGGGGGAGGGGACAATGTTCCTTAACCCCTGAGCTCCGGTCTGGGGTGGCTGGTTTTTAACAACCTGCTTCATCCCCACCCATACCTTCCTCACATCCCTTTTCCTCTCCTCTTCACATTCTATCAATTTTACGCCGTGTCCAAGGTGGAGCCGCCATGTCGATGGACTGCCAGGCCACCAGGCGGAAGGGGTGGACTTAAATGGCGGCGCCGGGCTTGTAAGCACCTCTCGCAGTGCGGGCTACTGCGAGAGGTGATGCGCGATTGCATCCCGTGTTAAAAAGAGGGTCACCATGCCCAATGATGAGTATAAAAAAAACCCAACCCCCAACTTCCCCTATAACATCGACGGAGCCGCCCTTGGGCAGCTCCAGCAAAAAAAATGGAGGTCCCCCCTCCTGCGCTTGCTCAGGGGACCCTCCATATATCTCTAACCGGAGAGGAGGCTTACTCCTCTCCTTCGCTTACGGGTGTAGGGGACTCCCCCTCACCCACTTCTCTGGAGGTGCTTTCGGGCGCCTCCCTTTTACCAGCGGCAGTCCCCTCTGTTCTTTCCAAGGGGACTGCCAAGAAAGCCAGCAGGCAGCCCTTAGCCAGCCGCTCCACATCGAAGTGGCTCGGTAGGGCAAACCCCCTTAGGGGGGAGAGGGAAGCCAGGCCCCTTCGGTCGCTTCCCTCAAAAGACCTGCTGGCAAGAATATTGAACCTTGCCGGGGTCAAGGCTCATGCCTCCCCAAAGAAGACTAGTGACGATACTGCCAACGGGACCTGCGATGTCTTGGGGGGGATGGCCAACTGGAGGCCCACCCTGAGATAGACATGGTCCTTGAGGAAACCAAGCCTCAGACGGTAGGGCCTTCCATGGGGGGGGGGGGAATCCTGGCTCGGCGTCAAGCACCGAACCCGAATCCGCCCCGATGCAAGGTCCACCTCAAACGGCTGTGGTTTCCGAAGCAGTACAAGGAGAGAAGGGATCTCCTCCGACCGGTGCCCCCACGACTACCAGGACCTTCTCCATTTCGGAGAAGGACCTGGCTGAGGCCGGTCCATCTGGCCTGGGGGCTTCTTCCGGCGGAGGTGAGAAGCAGGTTCATTCCCCGCCCTCTTCTCCAAAAAAGAAAAAGACAAAAAAGACTTGGGGCTCCTCTCCATCCGCGGGGGATGCGGGGACGGAAGGGTCTGCTGCAACTGTGGCAAGCGACCAAGCCAAGATCGGTACATCCGCCCCCTTTGACCCCCCCGGTTGCGGAGCCCCTGACTAAGACTAATACCAAGAGTGCACAGGGCGGAGCCTCGATGACATCGGGGCCCCTCATTCAGAGGTTACCTGGCGTTTTCGAGCCCGCTGGCTTCAAACGCTTCCTCGTTATTCGCTCCACTGATGGCACCATGTTGTCCAAGGGCAACTTGATCCATCAGAGGAGAGGATTAGCTAGTGCAATTGGTAGAGAGCCGAAGGTGACCCGTTTCTCGGGTGGGAGCCTTCTGGCGAATGCGGCGGATCCTGCTGAGGCGGCCAAGATAAGTGCACTTCGGACACTTCATGGCACCCCGGTGAGTGTGATGCCGCACTCTACCATGAACTTTGTGAAAGGAGTAGTTTATGCGAGGGAACTCGTTGACTACTCCATTGAGGACATCACCTTAGAGCTGGCCGACCATGGGGCGGTCAAGGTCGAACGTGTGATGAGAAAACAGGGAGGGGCATCGAGACCGACCCCTACACTCTTCGTCACGTTCGACTGTGACAAGCTCCCTGAGTCGGTGCGTGCCGGTTGGTACCGCTACCGCGTGAAGGCATTCGTGCCACTGCCGCGGCGGTGCTATTACTGTACCGCTTCGGCCATACGAATCGCTCATGTAGACGTGCAAAGTCGGGGTCACCCGAAGTCTGTGTAAATTGCTCCAAGGTCGCACACGATAAGTCCAAATCGTGTGTGGCTAAGTGTCAATTGCGGAGAGCCGCACCCTGCTTCTTCGAAGCAATGTGGTGCATATCTCGAGAAAGAAATCCTGGCCGTTCAGGCCCAGGATCGACTCTCATTCCGCGAGGCAAAGGACTTGGTCCTGGCGTGCCCGGCTCTGCCTGGGGCGTCATATGCCTCAATAGTTAGAAAGGCATCCTCTGCTCCTAGCCCATCCAGGCCAACGAGCACGGTTGTTTCCGCGCCCATTCGGAGCACTTCTGCGGGCTCTACTTAACCCGGGCGCTCCCCTGGTAAAGATAGCGGCAAAAAGGGTTCATACCCAACCCCGGCTAAAACCAGGGCTCCCCCACTCTTCCCCCAGCGTGACCGTTTCCCGTAAGGCGAAACGGCCACGCGCCTCCACCGAGTCGTTAGACTCACAGGAGGCAACTCCCTGAAGATGGTCGCTAGGCCATCTTCGGGGGTTCCTAAAGCTGTCCCCCGAAAGGAGGACAGCCACAAAGCTCCTTTGCCCACGCCCAGAGGTGGAGCGAGTGGCTCGGAGACGGTGGTTCATCGAAAAGAGGGCCCCCCGCCTCCGAAGCCGCAACGCCCGCCTAAGGTTTCGAGGCGGAGGGAGGAAAAGACTCGCATGGCGAGCCCAACCTCCCCCAATTAGGCCTCGAAGGCGACAGCGCCTTCAGCGCTTTGTCCGGCCAACAGCTCCCGGGGTTCTGCCCCCGGGAAGCGTACGGCCATTCCCGTGAGGGTCTTGAGTTCGAGGAGGGCCCCCGCGTCTCCTCCGAGCTAGGCCTGGAGGGCATATTCCTTCAATGGAATTGCCGTGGACTCCGGGCCAACTGGGAGGAGCTGCGGAGGCTCGTCTCGTCCCATTCCCCGTTAGCTATCTTTTTGCAGGAGACCATGCTAGGCGCGTGTCCCTGCCTGCTCTCCCGGGGTATAAGGGTCTTCCGACCCCACCACCGCGGGATGGCCGGGCTGGGGGATGCGCGGTTTACACCCGGCATGATGTCTCCGTTCTTCCTTTCTCTTTAGATACATCCTTTCAGGCAGTGGCCGTGCAGCTGCACCTGGATAGGAGGTATACTATCATTTCTGCGTACATTCCACCGTCAGCTGACATCGACACGGGGGACTTCCGCCGCGTCGTGGCACGGTTGCCGAGGCCCTATCTCTTGCTTGGAGATCTGAACGGCAGGCATCCTCTCTGGGGAGATTACTCCCTAAATCCCAGGGGACAAGTCTTTGCCGATCTGATCGAAGAGCCTGAGATGGGTGTCCTAAACGTGGATGAATTTACGCATCACTGTCCGAGAACCGCTTCATTTTCTTGCCTTGACCTATCTTTGTGCTCTTCGGATTCACAGCCTGATTTTGATTTGGGGGTGATCACTCTCCCATTCAAATATCATTTTCAGGGCAACTGCCGCCTGAGAGACTACCTCGGTGGTGCTTGGCGCGGGCGCGGTGGCCTGCATTTCAGGAAATGACTCAATTCTCTATCTCAATCGAGGAGTTTAGGTCGGTAGATGAGGCCGTTGAGTTCTTCTCCGGCAACCTCATCGCCGTGGGCCTGACTACTATTCCTAGGACGTCTGGCCGTTTTGCACGCCGACCACTTCCATGGTGGTCAGCCGAGTGTGAGACGGCCCTCAAACAGAAGCGTTATGCCTACATGCGCTATAAGCGCCGCCCGAACCATTTCACTGGCGCTGAATTTCGTTGGGCTAGGGCTAGGTTCCGGTATATTTCGAAGCACGCCCGCCGCTCTTCTTGGCGGGCATACGTGTCTTCACTTAACGGGAAGACCCCTTTAGCTGAGGTGTGGAAGCGAGTCAAAAGGATTCGGGGCAAGTTCTCGCAGGACCCCCCTCCCGTTCTCCAGGAGAATGGGACCGCAATCTCGGACCCAGCGTCCGTGGCGGAATCCTAAGCGACCGCTATTTCCGCATTCTCTAGTCGGGATGCTGCTCCGCCAGCATTCAATGCACGTCGTGATGTCGCGGAAGGCCGCTGGCTGGACTTTATCTCCCGAGACGGAGAACCCTTCAACGACAAGTTTACTGTGAGTGAGTTGCGTTCTGCTCTCGCTTTGTGCGCGGACACCGCCCATGGTCCGGATGATGTCCCGTATGCCATGCTTCGACACCTGGGTGAGCGAGGCATGGCCTTTCTGTTAGATTTGTTCAACAGGATCTGTGTGGAAAGTCTTCTCCCAGACTCCTGGCGAATCGCTACTGTGCTCGCCTTTCGCAAACCGGGGAGAGATCACTCTACTCCGACCGGTTTCCGCTCAATCTCTCTAACCTCTTGCGTGTGCAAGTTGATGGAGGAATTGGTAAATGTTAGATTAGCCTTTTTCCTGGACAGCGGAAGCCATCTGTCTTCCGCACAGTGCGGCTTCCGCAAGTTCCACTCCACGTCGGATGCTCTGCTCCGACTGGAAAAATCCGTCTGCGAGGCTTTCCTTTGTAGACAGCACTACGCCACGGTGTTTTTCGATCTGGAGAAGGCCTATGATACCGCATGGCGATACGGTATCATGGAGACTCTCCACACGATGGGTGCGAGGGGACACCTCCCAATGTTTATATCTGAATTTTTGCGAGATCGTCGATTCCGCGTACGGGTGGGGGGAGCCCTCTCCGGCCCAAAGGAGCAGGAAGAGGGTGTCCCGCAGGGAAGTGTCCTCAGTGTCACACTCTGCCCTGAGCATCAACGGCATCACCTCGGTGCTGCCGGAAGATGTTCTCGCTATGCTCTACGTGGACGACCTTTACATCTCTTTTGGCGCGGCCCAGATGCCAACTCTGGAGCGTCGACTCCAACAGTCATTGAACCGCGTCTCTCGCTATGCCGAAGCGCACAGGTTTCGGTTTTCTTTTGCCAAGACTAAGGTGGTGCACTTCTGCCGCCATACAAGGCTTCACCCCGACCCAGATTTGTTTCTTAATGGGGTGCGCCTGGATGTGGCTGAGTCGCACCGTTTCCTTGGTCTTGTATTCGACCGACGCCTCACCTGGGAGGCTCATATTGGCAGCCTTAGGGTCTCTTGTACCCGCGCCATGGACATTCTCCGTTTCGTGACGTTCAGCGCTTGGGGCGCTGATAGGGCTATTGCTCTACGTTTGTATCAATCCTTTGTTCGTTCGAAGCTCGACTACGGATGCGAGTTTTATGCATCCGCAGCCGAGCGTTTATTGCCGAAGGTGGATTCGATCCACCACCCCGGCCTTCGCCTTGCGACCGGTGCCTTCCGCACTTCCCCCATTGAGAGCCTGTTGGTCGATGCTGGGGAGATGCCACTCGCTCTGCGCCGCGTGCAGTGCATCGCTCGCCTGTACGCGCGAGCCCGGCGTCTCCCTCTGTCGCCAACAGCTCTCACTGCATCCGCAGCTGATCTCGATGGTGCCTATGCCGCCGAGAGACGCTAGTCATACCCTAAGCCCTTTGGGTTTAGGGCCAGGAAACTCCTTCGAGAGGTAGAATAGCTCTCGGGCCGGTGGCGCCCCTGGTTCTGCCCAGGACGCCATCCTGGAGGGTACCACATTTGGCTATTTGTCTCCACGCCTCTGCTCCTAAAGCTTGTACTGCGCCGGGAGTATTGCGTTCGACCTTTTTGGAGCACACATCCTGTCACGCTGGTACCGTGCCAGTGTATAAGGATGGCTCCAAGTCCCAAGAGGGGGTCGGCTTCCACGCCGTATCCCCTCTGTTTGAAGTCAGCGGGGCTCTACCAGGCGCTGCGTCTGTCTTCACGACCGAGCTGGTGGCAATACACCACTCGGTACGGGAGATTACGCGACGTGCCCGGTTCGGAGACCGGATTGTGATCTATAGCGACTCACAAAGCGCCCTGAGTGCTCTCGGGGTATTGGAATCTCCTGGTTCGCGATATCCGTGACGCCAAGGTTTTGGCGAGCCAGGCAGATTTCGAGATTATCTTCTGCTGGGTTCCTGGACATGTAGGAATTGCGGGGAATGAGCGCGCCGATGAGTCCGCGAGGACTCTGCGACCGGACCAGCGTTTCGCTCTTTCTCACACCGACTACATGGCAGGAATACGGGCAGCTCTTCGGACTGCTTGGCAAAGAAGATGGGAGACGGTCGAAGGGAACTTAAAGTTGCGTGCCATTACGCCGCGACTGTTCCCATGGACCTATCCCCCAATGCGCGGCGGCTTCAGGTTGCTTTCTGTCGTCTCCGAATCGGACACACTCGTGTGACGCATCGCTATTTGATGGAGCGCTTGCCTGCGCCCTATTGCAACGACTGCGTCGTCCCCCAGACTTTTCGGCACATTCTTGTCGAATGTCCCAGTCTGGGTGATCTTCGCGCACGATACCTGTCCCGGTATCGGGATGGGCGGGGTCGCTACCGCCTGTCCCTTGTACTCGGGACAGATTCGTGCACATTGACTTCTTGACTTCTTGGGGGAGGCCGGCCTTCTCCCTATTATTTAAGCAAGGTTTGTTTTTTTGTTTTGTTTTGTTTTTTGCATTTGTTTTTTTTAGTTTTGTTTTTTTCCCTTTGGTTTCACGCTCCTGCTCCGGGGGGACCTCTCCCTGACGCACCAGCTTGCTTCCTCCCCTTTTTTTGGGGTGTTTCTTATTTCTCTCTAATTTTGTTTTAAAGTAGCCTAGAACTAGGCCAGTTTTAATACGGCGACTAATGCCCAAGTAGGCAGTCGCCAGATGAGCTCTGAAAAAAAAAAAATATCAAAGGGTGGTCTACAAATGTGTGATACCAAAGGTGGTTCAAACACGAACACATTGAATTATGGGATCTCTCTTGCCTCTAATCGCCCCCTCTATCTTAATTAGATCGAGAACCTGGAGGCGATCACTTAAAAGAGGAGTGGACATGCAGAAGTCCACATAACGGAGTCCTATCAAGGTACAGACTGAAAACCCTCTGTCTAAATTCCCTCCTGCAGTTGATTTCCTGAGCACTTTTTTCTCTGTCATGTAAAAAGTGCACACTGTAATCAATAATATTGCGAATATTCTTTGCGTGTGTTTTTTGAAGAAAACTTTGGATACATTTATTTTGATAATACTGTAGAGGCACCACTGGATGGTATAATTAAATCGTCCGAACCAATAAATCTCGGGATTCAACTTTTGTCACTGGCAAAACTTTCGTCCCCGATCTTTTTGAATTAACTTGCTTGGTCATTTGGCCTGGATTTCTTTGTTGGTCCCTGTGTTTCAGTTACTTCTCTGGTATTGTAGTTGTGAGATAAGTACCGATTTAATGGAAAGCTGAACAGGGGAATCTCATGGCTGTTTCACAACGGGATGTGGCCCGTGCAATTTTGTTTTGGCTCCTGGGTGGAATTTGCTTAATCCAACGCGGATATGCTTACTGATTCGGGGCTGAACGAGGCGAGAAAAGGCCAGAAAAGTTGGTTGAATAATGAACGGAGTTTGGGGGGAATAGAGGTGAACCAACGAGTTCATTTTAACCGAGTGGAGAACGAACGAAGTAAGATTCAAAAGGAAATGGGCGGGTGAATGGAAGAAAGGAGGACGACGAAAGCTGCGAATATCATTTGTAGCTTGAAAAGGTTCTACTCAGAGGTGGTTGCTGGTATAACCTTTGTCATCTTCACCCTTTCCACCATTCCGGTTATTTCTATTCATTCCTTATCTATTCCCTCTATCTCTCGCTTGTGCCCCTCCCGGCCCCCACGTCCGCAGGTGGATATGTGGCTATCAGTGGTGTGCGCTGAATCTTCTTCATAGAGAAGCAAAATCTCAATTTCCTGGTTTAACTAAGAATTAATAAAATAATGTTCAACTCAATAAATACTCTACATTAAATATAAAAACTAATTTTAAGAATTATCAAAAAATAACAACAAACAATTTAGTGTAAGAAAAGCACAAAACTTTGGGGGTCTTTGCTGTGATGATAACGCCACACTGGATTGCTTAAATAAACTTAAGTTGTTGTTTTTTTTCTTTTCTTTTATCCGGTAAATGTTCCCTTTGCTTCGACTGTTGATGGCTTTATATCTTCCAAGCATTTTCGTTTCCTCTCTATACACTACGTTCTCTACAGGCCTCTCCTTACTTACAAACTTACAGTGAGAGAAGCCCTCGTTGACTATCGCTTTAAAGTAAAATCCCACTTTCTCCCGCTGCATGCCACGACTCTAATACCCACCGTCGGCCTGGTCTTCCTCCAAGCCAAATTGACCCCGTCTCTCTCCATTTCAGCTTCCCGTGGCGGCGCCGTTCCTCGAAACAGTGAAAAGGAGCGAATTGGGTGAGTGTTGTGCCGGGTTTTCACGTCGCTCCACAAGGCTGGGTTTTATTTTTAGGGAGATGTTGTGACTTAGCCTCCTCACCGAGGCCGGGCGGGCCATCCTTGGCCTGATTACATGCAGAGTCGCGGGGGGTTGCGATATTAGTCCTTATCAGCAGGCGTCCGGTCAACTGATGGATCGTGAGAGAGGGTAGGGGACGCTATTTCCCGAAGACCGATCCACCCATACTGAATTCTTGCGTTGGGAGTGATAATCCTGAGATTAGCATTGAATTTAAAAAAGTGAAAACGAATGAGCCCATCTTTGTGCATTATTAAGCACAAAAGTGTAGAAAGGAAAGGCGGCTGTGGGATAAGAAATAAAGAGTTGTAGCGGTGGCAGGATTCGAACCAATGATTCCGCGTCGCTGAGATCAAAGTACGTGAGGCTTAGTCCAACCGACCCTCCTTGAGCCTAAGAGCGGAGAGACTCAGTTTGCACAGCTTTAACCAGCCGTCCGCTTCCCCCTCGCCTCAGTACTGATTGTGAACAAGGACAAGGAAAGTGGTGGCAATGAATAGTAAAAAAATGGGTAAGAAGTGTCCGAGTAGCTTACTTTGGGCATGAGGACGAGGAGGGGTCATGGCTTAGACGAGTGGAAACGGCACTTCCGATTACAGTTAAGCCACATCGGGTGTGGTTAGTCACCGGATGGAATCCCATTTCGGGTCGACTTTGTGGCGGCTGCCATGTGCCATTAGCTCTCGAAGGTTTGGAGCCCACTTTAATCAGTAGGTCCAATCCCGCAGAAATAAAAGGCATCTTAAATAAGTACATCTCTGTGGTAAAGCCACTACCAATTTGTTCCATGGGGCACGAGGACAGCGCACTAGCTACTCTCCTGACCCCCCTCCCCCTTGCAAGCGGACGGGCGGATATAGCATGGAGGACCATGCTGGTACTGACATGTGAAATTGTCTTTTCTGTGGCTCTGTCGGACCCCGTAAGAGGCGCGGCGATTTGCCATCCTGGCCGCCGTGCTGACGAGACTCAGCACCCCGTCCGACCCCAGCTTAGCCTCTTCTGCTTCTTTCAGACAGCCTGTATTTCTCCCCTACTTCGTCGCTTCCACTACAACTTCTCCCACAACTTTCTCTGGTCAGCCTCTAATTTCACAGGGTAGATGCTAACCTACTTCTCAGCCGACCGTCCCGGATCGAGGCTGAGGGGGGGAGGGGACAATTTTCCCTAACCCCTGAGCTCCCGTCTGGGTGGTTGGTTTTTAACAACCTGCTTCATTCCCACCCATACTTTCCTCACATCCCCTTTCCTTCTCACTTCACAATCTATATTTTTACGCCGTGTCCAAGGTGGAGCCGCCATGCCGAGGGACTGTCAGGCCACCAGGCGGGAGGGGTGGTCCTGAATGGCGGCACCTGGCTCTGCAAGGCCTGTACGCACCCCTTACAGGGCGGGGTACTGCGAGGGGTGATGAGCTATTGGGGTCACCATGCCCAATGATGAACAAATAAAAAAAAAAACAACCATCAACTTCCCCTGTTTCATCGACGGAGCTGCCCTCGTGCAAAACCACATAAAAAATGGAGATCCCCCCCTCCCTGTGCTTGCACAGGGGACCCTCCATATTTCTCTAACCGGAGAGGAAGCTTACTCCTCTCCTTCGCCTACGGGTGTAGGGGACTCCCCCTTACCCCCTTCTCTGGAGGTCCTTTCGGGCACCTCCTGTTTTCCAGCGGCAGTCCCCCCTTTTTCTTTCCAAGGGGACTGCCAAGAAAGTCAGCAGGCAGCTCATAGCCGACTGCTTCCCAGTGAAGCGGCTCGGTAGGCAAACCCCCTTAGGGGTGAGAGGGAAGCCAGGCCCCTTCGGTCGCTTCCCTCAAAAGACCTGCTGGCAAGAATAATGAACCTTGCCGGGGTCAAGGCCTGTGCCTCCCCACACCAGCTGACTAATGACAATACTGCCAACGGGACCTGCGATGTCCTGGGAGGGGATGGCCAACTGGAAGCCCCTCCTGAGATAGACATGGTCCTTTAGGCAACCCAGCCTCAGACGGTAAGGCCTTCCATGGGAGGGAATCCGGGCTCGGCGCCAAGCACCGAACCCGAGTCTGCCCATATGCAAGGTCCTCCTCAAACGGCCTGGGTTTCCAAGGCAGTACAAGGAGGGGAGGGATCTCCTCCAACCGATGCCCGTGCGACTACCAGGATCTTCTCCATCTCGGAGAAGGACCTGGCTGAGGCCGGTTCATCTGACCTGGGGGTTCCTGCCGGTGGAGGGGAGAAGCGGGTTCATTCCCCGCCCTCCTCTCCTAAAAAGACAAAAAAATAAGAAGACTCGGGGCTCATCTCCATCCGCGGGTGCTGCGGGGACGGATGAGTCTGTTGCTACTTTGTTAAGAGACCAAGTCAAGATCGGCACATCCGGCCCCTCTGTCCCCCCGGGTGCTCCGCACCCGACTATGGCTAAGATGAAAAGTTCGCAGGTCGGAGCCTCGATAACATCGGGACCCCTCATTCCTAGGCTACCAGGCGTTTTCGAGCCCGCTGGCTTCAAACGCTTCCTCGTTATTCGCTCCACTGATGGCACCATGCTGACCAAGGACAACATGATCCATCAGAGGAGAGCATTAGCTAGTAAAATTGGTAGAGATCCGAAGGTGACCCGTTTCTCGGACGGGAGCCTTCTGGCGAATGCGGCGGATCCTGCTGAGGCGGACATGATAAGTGCTCTTCGGAAAATTAATGGCACCTCGGTGAGTGTGACGCCGCACTCTACCATGAACTTTGTGAAAGGAGTAGTTTATGCGAGGGAACTCGTTGACTACTCCATAGAGGACATCACCTTAGAGCTGGCCGACCATAGGGCGGTCAAGATCGAGCGTGTGATGAGAAAACAGGGAGGGGCCTCGAGACCCACCCCTACACTCTTTATCACGTTCGACTGTTACAAGCTCTCTGAGTCCGTGCGTGCTGGTTGGTACCGCTACCGCGTAAAGGCATTTGTGCCACTGCCGCGGCGGTGCTATTACTGTCACCGCTTCGGCCATACGAATCGTTCATGTAGACGTGCAAAGTCGGGTAAATTGCTCCAAGGCCGCGCACGATAAGTCCAAATCGTGTCTGCTCAAGTGTTTAAATGGCGAAGAGCTGCACCCCGCTTCTTCGAAGCAATGTGGTGCATATTTCCTTGAGAAAGAAATCTTGGCAGTTCAGGCCCAGGATCGACTCTCATTCCGCGAGGCTAAGGACTTGGTACTGGCGCGCCCGGCTCTGCCTGGGACGTCTTAGGCCTCAATGGTTAGAAAGGCACCCTCTGCTCCTGGCCCATCCAGGCCAACGAGCACGGTTGTTTCCGTGCCCATTTGGAGCCCTTCTGCGGGCTCTACTCAACCCGTGCGCTCCCCTGGTAAAGCTGGCGGCTAAAAGGGTTCACACACAGCCCAGGCTAAAACCTGGGCTTCCCCCCCCCCCTTCCCCCCAGCGTGACCGTTTCCCGTAAGATGAAACGGCCACGCGCCTCCACCGAGTCGCTAGACTCACAGGAGGCAACACCCCTGAAGTTGGTCGCCAGGCCATCTTCCGGGGTTCCTAAAGCTGTCCCCTGAAAGGAGGACAGCAACAAAGGAGCTTCGGCTCCTTCGCCCACGCCCCGAGGTGGAGCGAGTGGCTCGGAGACGGTGGTTCCTCGAAAAGAGGGCCCTCCCCTGGCCTCCGAAGCCGCAACACCCGCCTAAAGATTCGAGGCGGAGGGAGGAAAAGACTCGCATGGCGAGTTCAACCTCCCCCAATAAGTCTTCGAAGGCGACAGCGCCTTCAGCGCTTTGTCCGGCCAACAGCGCCGGGGTTCATCCTCCGGGAAGCGTACGGCTATTCCCGTGAGGATCTTCTGTTCGAAGAGGGCCCCTGCGTCTCCTCCGAGCTGGGCCAAGAGGGCATATTCCTTCAATGGAATTGCCGTGGACTCCGGGCCAACTGAGAGGAGCTGCGGAGGCTCGGCTCGTCCCGTTCCCCGTTAGCTATTTTTTTGCAGGAGACCATGCAAGGCGCGTGCCCCCTGCCCGCCCTCCCGGGGTATAAGGGTTTTGCGACCCCACTACCACGAGGGGTTCGTGCACGGGGATTCGCGGTTTACACCTGGCATGATGTCTTCGTTCTTCCTTTCACTATAGATACCTCCTTTCAGGCAGTGGCTGTGTAGCTTCACTTGGATAGGAGATACTATCATTTATGCGTACATTCCACCGTCAGATAACTTCGATGCAGGGGAATTCCGCCGCGTCGTGGCACGGTTGCCGAGGCCCTTTCTCTTGCTTGGAGATCTGAACGGCAGACATCCTCTCTGGGGGGATTACTCAATAAATCCCAGGGGACAAGTCCTTGCCGATCTGATCTTAGAGCTTGAGATAGGTGTCCTAAATGTGGTTGATTTTACGCATCAATGCCCGAGAACTGCTTCATTTTCTTGCCTTGATTTATCCTTGTATCTCTTCGGATGCACAGCCTGATTTTGATTGGGGGGTGGTCGATGACCTCCATGGTAGTGATCACTTTCCCATTCAAATATCATTTTCAGGGCAACTGCCGCCTGAGAGCCCACCTCGGTGGTGCTTGACGCGGGCGCGGTGGCCTGCATTTCAGGAAATGACTGAATTCTCTATCTCATTCGAGGAGTTTAGGTCGGTAAATGAGGCCGTTGAGTTCTTCTTTGGTAGCCTTATCGCCGCGGGCCTGACTACTATTCCCAGAACGTCTGGCTGTTTTGCACGCCGACCACTCCCGTGGTGGTCGGCCGAGTTTAAGACGGCCCTCAAACAGAAGCGTTATGCCTACATGCGCCATAAGCGCCGCCCGAACGATTTCACTGTCGCTGAATTTCGTCAGGCTAGGGCTAGGTTCCGGTATATTTCGAAACACGCCCGCCGCTCTTCTTGGCGGGCATACTTGTCTTCACTTAACGGGAAGACCCCTCTAGCAGAGTTGTGGAAGCGAGTCAAAAGGATTCGGGGCAAGTTCTCGCAGGACCCCCTTCCCGTTCTCCAGGAGAATGGTACTGCAATATCGGACCCCGCGTCCGTGGCGGAATCCTTCGCGACCGCTTTTTCCGCATTCTCTAGCCGGGATGCTGCTCCGCCAGCATTCAATGCACGTTGTGATGTCGCGGAAGGCCGCCGACTGGACTTTACCTCCAGAGGCGGAGAACCCTTCAACGACAGGTTTACTGTGAGTGAGTTGCGTTCCGCTCTTGCTTCGTGAGCGGACACTGCCCATGGTCCGGACGATGTCTCGTACGCCATGCTTCGACACCTGGGTGAGCGAGGCATGGCCTTTCTGTTAGATTTGCTCAACAGGATCTGGGTGGAGAGTCTCCTCCCAGATTCCTGGCGAATCGCTACTGTTCTCGCCTTTCGCCTACCGGGGAGAGATCACTCTATCCGGCCGGTTTCCGATCAATCTCTCTAACCTCTTGCGTGTGCAAGTTGATGGAGAAATTGGTAAATGTTAGATTAGCCTTTTTCCTGGACAGCGAAGGCCATCTGTCTTCTGCACAGTGCGGCTTCCGCGACTTCCACTCCACGTCGGATGCTCTGCTCCGACAGGAAAAATCCGTCTGCGAGGCCCTCCTTCGTAGACAGCACTACGCCACGGTGTTTTTCGATCTGGAGAAGGCCTATGATACCGCATGGTGATACGGTATCATGGAGACTCTCCACACGATGGGGGCGAGGGGACGCCTCCCAATGTTTATATCTGAATTTTTGCGAGATCGTCGATTCCGGCTATGGGTGGGGGGAGCCCTTTCCGGCTCAATGGATCAGGAAGAGGGTGTCCCGCAGGGAAGTGTCATCAGTATCACACTCTTTGCCCTGAGAATCAACGGCATCACCTCGGTGCTGCCGGAAGATGTTCTCGCTACGCTCTACGTGGACGACCTTTACATCTCTTTTGGCGCGGCCCAGATGCAAACTCTGGAGCGTCGACTCCAACAGGCTTTGAACCGCGTCTCTCGCTATGCCGAAGCGCACAGGTTTCAGTTTTCTTTGGTCAAGACTAAGTTGGTGCACTTCTGCCGCTATCCACGGCTCCACCTCGACCCAGATTTGTTTCTTAATGGGGTGCGCCTGGAAGTGGTTGAATCGCACCGTTTTCTTGGTCTTGTATTCGACCGACGCCTCACCTGGAAGGCTCATATTCGCAGCGTTAGGGTCTCTTGTACCCACGCCATGGATATTCTCCGTTCCGTGACGTTCAGCGCTTGGGGCAGTGATAGGGCTACTGCCTTACTTTTTTATCGATCCTTTGTTCGTTCGAAGCTCGACTACGGATGCGATTTTTATGCATCCGCAGCCGAGCGTGTATTGCGGAAGGTGGACTCGATCCACCGGTTGCCTTGCGACCGGTGCCTTCCGCACTTCCCCCATTGAGAGCATACTAGTCGATGCTAGGGAGATGCCACTCGCTCTATGCTACGTGCATTGCATCACTCTTCTGTACGTGCTAGCCCGGCGCCTCCCTCATTCGCCAACAGCTCTCACTGCATCCGCAGCTGATTTCGACGGTGCCTATGCCGCCGGGAGACGCTATTCATACCCTAAGCCCTTTGGGTTTAGGGCCAGGAAACTCCTTCGAGAGCTAGGTATAGTTCTCAGGTTGTGGCACCCCTGGTTCTGCCCAGGACGCCACCCTGGAGGGTACTACATTTGGCTCTTTGTCGACACGCCTCTGCTCCCAAAGTTTGTATTCCTTTCTTCTTCCTCCCTCTCCCTATCTTTGGTTCCATTATCTATCCTATAGTGGGGTGTTAGATGACATCTGTAGAAAGTAGGTGTTCCACAAGGTGCGTCTTAAACGTTACTTGTTTCGCTATAGCCATCGATCGTCTAGTTTCTTCTCTCCCGAAGTGTTTTCAGACACCTTTACACATCTGATCCGTCAATCTTTTGTCTGTCCACCCTGCTTACATTAGCTGGTGACTCATCTTATATACGTGACCTCTTTTGAGGGTGATACTCTTTCTCTGTCACTTCATTTGAATAATTCTAATATTGAATTTGTTGCAGAGTTCAAATTCTTGTATGCAATCTTCTATTCTAAATTGTTATGGTTAGACCATTTTCTCAATTTGTTTGAAAGTTCGTGTTTGGTACGCAATGGGTCGAAATAAAATTACTAATTCTTGGGGCTGGAGTCCTTGAAAATGAGCTTACTCTCAGGGCTTCCCGTGCAGTTTCCGTGGTGTTCCATCTCCTCTGCAGGGATTTATTTCAAGTCATTCGGCAATAGATGTGGGCTCTTTGGCAGAGTGAGCGGGATGGGTGCACCAACTTGAAACTAGACTGTAACCACCAGTAGGTTCACCCTTAACCATAAAGATTTCGAAAATAGGTCCCGGTCCTTTGAGGTGGCTCTTTGTTGCTTTCAAATTCTGCCATTCCGGGTTGAACCCCGGCCACATAATTTCGGGTGTGGGCCCAATGTTTCCTTCCATCGTGCCGGCGTCATTTCTGTCTCCAACCTGCTTCTTCTCAATTGCCCCAGCTTTGTGCCTTTCGATTCTCTTGGTTCCCTAGTGTTTCTTCAGTGCTAATAAATTCCATAGGACAATGAATGCAAAAGTTTAGCTAGCGAGTTTTTCTAGCATTTTTCTCCAACTAAATCTTTCTTTTCCATCTTTTACAAGTTTATATTACTTTTATGTTGATTGTTTTCAATCATTCGCACTCCTTTTCCAAACAGCCCTTTTCATGATTTAATATTTTCTTTTTTAGTTTTTAGCTTGCATTCCTAGGGCATGTCACTTGTTTATTGCCCTTCCTTGACGCCTTTATTTTAGTGTTTATCCTTATTTCGTATGTTTTTTTGTAGTTAGTTGTTTAACTCCTCTTGAATCGTATGTATTTTTCATTTATAGAGCTTTTTATAACGCTTTTTAAGACTCCGCCAGCAAAATCTCTTAGATTGGTCGGCATGACTGATTTCTTTTATTAAACCCTTCCACGGTCGCCCAGTCACTGTCCCCTTCATAGGTCCGAGGCGTTATATTCCTTCAGTCATGCTTGTGCGGCTCCTTTGCCCACTCTCCCGGAGTTCCGGCGTTTTGTGAAACTTCATCCTCATGTGTGTGAAAGTAGGATTGTTGCGTGTGCAATCTTTCCTCGGTGTGGTCTCCATTCCTCCTCCCTCTCCGTAGCTTCGTTCAGGCGCAGGCCATCAAGCTACACCTTCACTTTACATTCCTCCGTGAGGATTCTTCGATCCAAGTCGGTAGCCAAGGCCCATCGCGGAGATCTCCTATCCCCCAAATACCATTTGTGCCTAAATCCTGGTCGAAGGCCTTCGGTCCTCAATTAAAAACTACTCTCTCTTATCAGCTACATAACCCGTCTCTAATGCAGCCGAAATTGACACTCATCTTCCAGTCTTCTTTTTCCCTTATAATCACTCGCTGAGCAGAACAGACTAGCCCCAACTGGCGGTCATAATAACTAACATTTAAAAAAAAAACAATAATGATTTCAGGCCCTTAGATACCGTTAGTCAATACGAAAATATTTTCTATTTTTAACCAGTTTGTGTGTTTTTCCTCTATTTTTTTTACTGGTGTTCATCTGGGGCATTTTGAATCGTGCTTGGCAACAAAAATAGACCTAGTGTCATTTATTGGTCAATTTATGTTTCTCCCCTTTTTTTCTTTTTTATTTGTGCAGATTTTGAAAGCATTTATTAATATCAAACCTCTTTAAATTATCCTCATTTTTCTACTTATTTTGGTTCTGTGCTTTTCACCCTAAAATGGGAGGGGTGGGGGGTAAAGTTCGGAAGATCCTACCCATCCATTTTTACCTATCTTTGTATATTTTAGGTATCAATAATCACCAAAGTGTTTCAATCGCTCAGGCTTAGCTTTTCACTGCTTTGGATGTTGTTTTTTCAACAAACTACCTCGACATTGGAACTTTTTCGACTCACTACTGACATCTGTCTACTCGAGATGGCGAGCCAAATGCGATATACTCTCGCCAAGTTATTTATACCTTATACTGCCTGTCGACCTGTGTAGTTTCAGAACGCACCTCCTATTTTTAATTGTTTTGTTTTGCTTTTTGTCCATTTTGAAGCTTTTTGAAAGAATCCTTTGCTCCGTCTGCATTATCTCTATTTTTTCTTTGCCTCGAGAACGAAGTTGGATTGCTTGCAAGAAGACGTAGCATAGTTATAGTCTGAAGAAAGTCGTGCCAACTGCTCGGAGAGCTGTTAGTCGCTGCTCACTGGTGATCGAGAATAGATATTGTTCTCCACTCGCTATTTCGTCTTCTGAGTCTGATAACTGAAGAATTGATTTTCTTAAAACGTGATTCGAAATTAGTTGTGACGTTCAGAATCTCCATTCCTGAGCTTTTTTTTTCAAGTAAAATATAAACGTATCGTCAGACCACCATTGAGAAACGTGTCACTTAAGAAAGTGAAAATGTGGTTGAGAGATAATGGTTGAAACTTACGGAACTATCCGCAAACTTTGAAAGAAAACTGCCTATGACTACGAGAGCTGTTTGAGGCATCCATTTTGAAAAGACCAAATGATAAACGTTTTCCAAGGCTTTTCAGACACAGCAGTCTGTTCTATTAAATGGTGCTTCTCTTCCCTCCATAATGTCTTTGTGCCTGTATACATACAGCAACTGTTTAACCCCTTCCTTTGATGAGAACGAGGACGTTTACCCACTCTCCCTTATCAAGGTTTTTGAACCGGTTGCCAACTGTAAAGAAATCCTTGAACTTCTTCACGAAGGTGATAAAATTTCGTAGCGATTTAAACAATTTTTTTTATATGTTGTTTAGGCCTAATCCAGATTGTTGGCGGTTAGTGTTCTTTTACTGACATTATTTCAGACGTCACGAATTTTAGTTATTCCATTTTAATTGGCTTAAATTTTGCATGTTGGTACTTGGGAACTTTTTCTAGAGAGTGGATATTTTCTTATACTTTTTTGGACACTGTTCATACTAAATTTAGTCGGCCAAGAGAGTTTTTATGGGTCGCGCATTACTTGTAAAATTTCGCCATTTAGATTCCACACATACTTTTCACTTTTGTTTCTCTATTTATATCCTTATTCGAATTTTATTCTACGGCCGAAATGAAACTTACGCTTGAAGTTCCAAAAACCCTTCTCGAAGAAATGAATTTTGTTTTATTTTATTATTCTTATGAAGAATTTAAAGGAGAATCGGTCTTGTTTATTTATAAGTCGCGTCTGAAATATATAATTTTCATTCCGTTTCAGAGCTAAGTTGATTCATTTTTAATTTCAGGAAATACAAATTTTCAATTTTGGGCTCTCCTTAACTCAGTTTAAGTTATGAACTCTTGTGTCAAATTATAAATTATGACTATTAAATTATGTCAAATTATGACTAATGATATTTCTGCTTTAGGCCCCCCACCCCCGTCAGATGATAAGCCCCCATTAGAGGCACATGTTACAAAACGAGAATCTTGATTTGACTCCTTTGAGGCAGGTTGCTGAGTATGATGTAACTAGGTTGCAGATGTGACGGGGTGAATGGGAGTTAGTGTCATTTCTATCTGACTGCCAGGTATGTCGTATGCTGGTGATATGGAGCTGTTGTCTCAAGCTAAAGAACGGTATGTATTGGGAATGCTCAATGTCGAAAAGTGGATTTCATATACACGAGAGGATGAGTTTAGTTCAAAGATGGTGTGTGTATATTGTTAAACCTTTCTAAGTGTTACTTCGATGTCCCCGAAGTCAGGGGCACATCGTACTGAGTTAGAAAATAGACTAAGGGAGGAGACGGATTGATTCTATTTGGGATAAGTTTAAACGCCTTCTCCAAAGATGCTTTTGAACGATGCGATTCAAATTCTAGTTAATTAAGTAATTATTAAAATAAGGAATTTGATTCTTTGAGCGTTTGAAGAAATGTTTGACTTCAGTAGACAGTCCCTCGATTGCTAAATTAGAATATTTAAAAATAAAGGGGTTCATAAAAGAGATATCTTCAAAGTGCAGAAACCCTTCTTTAGAACCAGCTTGAACATTTAAAATAAAGGGGCTAAAAGTTTGATAAAGGAAACTTTCCTCGGACTTAAAGTTCCTGTATTTGCAAAAGAGGTTTGCTTTAGGTCGCAAGTCCGTCGGTTTGAATGAATTGAAATTAGTGATAGAGAAAGAGTTTGAATTATATTTGCTAAAGGTATTTTATTGATGGTAATTTGGCACTATTCCAGTCTAAAATAAGTTTAAAGGATTTGAAAGTTTGCTACCAAATATGTAGTTACCGGTAACGTTGAATATATTGCTAATAATGGACACACCACGACAAATTGATAAAAGTAACGCTTACTTTTCCACTCGATACGAGCTTCAATCTACTCACAGCTAACACTCATAATAGTAGGAATACTTATAGATTGGAAAGTAAGACGAGAAATTAAAGGAAGTTTGAAGTCGTTCGTTGTGCTCTTGTCTTTTCCCTCGTTGTAGGTTTCTGATGTCCTCCGAAAGCGAGATCGGGTTGAGCTGATTGTATGAAACCTCGCAGCGATCTGAATTCAAAACGTGTAACGGATGGAAAGCCCCCCCCCCCATACACACTAGAAGAGGAAGGCCCCCCAAGATTGAGGAAAAAACCTTCCCCTTGCTGTTATATAACCTCTCTAGTGGTCCAAGATTGCGCAGAAAAAAAGGGTTTGCTGAGGGGCGCTGTTACGACAGCCATAAAACCAAACTGTCAGACCCAAGGTTTCAAACCAACCTAACAGACGACAGTAGATATTAAAACCGCTGGCGAATAGTGCGATCTGGTAGGCAGACGAGAGGAGAATATCCAATGGTAAAATATATGTATATATATATATATATATATATATATATATATATATATATATATATATATATATATATATATATATATATATATATATATATATATATATAAATAATGTGCGCGCACGCGGTTTGGCGGGGAAAACTTTAAGTATGATTCCTCATATGAACAGATTAACATAATTTCTTACGAGCCAATAGATGTTTTCATATAACCCTCGTCGCTTTCGTATTTCTGCAATTATGGGTGAATAGGGCAATGTATCTTGTATGGTATTTTCCCTTGGTAAGGCCTATTCGTTTGGGAGTGTTTTCTGGCGGCCGCTCCAAGGGCACAAGTCGCCGTAATTACTTTGCAGCCTAATGCTACGGTAAATTTTTAAACTAAAAAAAACAAAACAAGAACGAAGCACGCTCCTGTTTTGGAAGGACTAACACCCCTTCCCCGATGCGGGAACATGCAACCACCACCTAAGCGAGTGGAATTAAATGGAGGCCAGCCTCCTCCCAAAAGTCAAATAGTCCACAAGTCTGTGTGTACGAAATCGCTCGTCCCGGTCCCGGGAGAGGTAACGTACACGAAGATGATCCAGACTGGGACATTGAACAAGAATGTCCCTAACAGTCTGGGGACAACGCAGTAAGGTGCAGGGGAGCGCTCCATCAAATTTCGGTGCGTCCCGCAAGTGTGCCCATTTCGAATACTACAGAAAGCGACCCGAAGCTGTCGCGGCATTATGGGGGTAAGTCCATAAAAACAGCCGTGGCGCAATGGCAAGCAACTTTAAGTTCCCTTCGGCCGTTTCCTATCTTCTTTGCCAGGCAGTCCGAACGTCTGATCTGATTCCTACAATGCACGCAGTGGAAGAAAGAGCGAAAGGCTGGGCTTGTCCCCGAGTCCTACCTTACTCATTGGCGCCAACATTCCCCGCACCCCCCACGTGTCCAGTACCCTGCAGAAGATACGCTCGACATCACCCCAAGTCGCGGCAACCGTGGCGTTACGAATACCATGAACCAATGGTTGCGGAGATTGCAATGCCAGGACAGTACTCGGGATCTTTGTGAATCTCTAAAGATCGCAATCCTTTCTCGGAAACGACTACGAGTTGTTATCTCCCCTACCGAATGGTGTGTTGCAACCAGCTCGGCGTTGAATACAGACGCCGCCAACTAGAGCTCGGCTGACTTGAAACTTAAGTGATACGGCTTGGAATCCGACCGCCTCCAGGGACTTAGAACCATCTGTGTACACCGGCCTGAATCCATCGTGACACGAAGTATGCTCCACAAATGTCGAATGCAATACTTCCAGCGCTGTGGAAGCTTTGGGAGCAGAGGCGTGGTGACAAATAGTCAACGGTGGTACCCTCCATGGTGGCGTCCTGGGCAGAACTAGAGGCGGGACCGTCCCGAAAACTACACAGAGCTCTAGAATGAATTTCCTAGCCCTTATCCCAGAGTGGTGTCTAGGTGGGTCGTGGATGCACTAAGCAGTTAGCAGCTTTGGAAGACGCCGTGCCCGCACGTACAATCTCATAATGCACTGTACGGCGCAGATTAAGTGGCGTCGACAGGTAGTCAGAATGGGGAATTCGTGTGAAAGGTACCGGTCGCAAGACTTAGATCGGTGTGGTGGATCAAGTTCCACTCCACCCCGCGTTACACGCTCGGCTGCGGATAAGTAAAATGCGCATCCGTAGTAAAGCTTCGAACGAACAAAGGATAGGTAGAAAAGTAAACCAGTAGCCCTATCAGCATTCAGCATCCCAAGTGTAGAACGCCAGAGAACGGGGAATGTCCATGGCGCGTGTGCAAGAGACCCTAATGCTGCAAAATTGGGCATCCCGGGTGAAGCGTCTGTCGAAAACAAGGCCTTTAAAAGGTGCGAATCCATCACTTCCAAACAAACCCCGTTTAAAAAAGGATGTCCAGCTTATGGGGAGCCGTGGATGGTTGCAGAGGTGCACTACGATAATCTTGGTAAATGAAAATCGAAGCCTATGCGCTTTCGCTTAGCAAGACATGTGGTTCAATGTCCGTTGAAGTCTACGCTCCAGAGTTGGGATCTTGGCCGCAAAAAAAAGTAAGAGATCCAAAGGTCCTCTAAGCAGTGTGTAGTGAGGAAAATCTCCCGGCATCACTGAGGTGAACCCTGCGCAACTCCCTCATAGCACTCTCCCCGCTTTTGCCGAATAGCACAGATTTCGGTTTTCCTTGGCCAAGACTAAGGTGGTGTACTTATGCCGCCTCCACGGCTCCACCCCGACCCGAACTTGTTCCTAAACAGGTTTCACCTGTAAGTGGTAGATTCGGTCTGTTCCGTGGTCTTGTCTGCTTCACCCCCACCCTCACCTTGCTCACATCCCCTTGCCCATTTCACAGTCTATCAATTTTTTGCCGAGCCTAAAGCGGAGCCGCCATTCTGATGGGCTGCCAGGGCATTAGGCGGGAGGAGTGGCCTCAAATGGCGGCAGCTGTCTTTGCCGCCCCCGTATTCACCCCCTCGCAGCGCGGGCTACTGCGTAAGGGTGATTAGAGTGTGTATACACATGCTACAAAAAGGGTCACCATGCCCAAAGATGAGAAATTAAAAAGTACTTTCCCTTTACCACCATCGGAGCCGCCCTCGGGCAACTCCACTGCAGAAAAGGAGGTTCCCCTCCTATACTTTCAAAGGTGGTCCTACAAACTTCTTTTGCCGGAAAGCAGGCTTACTCCTCTCTCATGCCTACGGGTGTAAGGTACTCCTCCCTCACCCGCTTCCTTGGAGTCGCCCTCTTACTAGCTGCAATCCCCCCTTTACTAGCTGCAATCCCCCCTTTACTTTCCAAGGGGACTGCCAAGAAAGCACGCAGGCGGCCGAAAATTGAACGATCCCGGTGGGAGCGCCTCGATAGTGCCAATCCCCTTATGGGAGCAAGGGATGGCAGAGCCCGTCGGTCTGTGCCCCCTAACGTCCTGCACTCTTGCGTGCAGAGTCTACAGGAGGTCACTGTACGTGCCCCCCTCGCCTCTGCGACTGATGCTAGTTTGCCTGCCGAAGACGATACAAATGGTTCCTCGAAAGGGATCTGTGATGTATTTGGAGGGTGGGGGGGGAGGGCACATAGAGGCCCCGTCTGAGATGGACAGGGTCCCTGGGGTAACCCATCCCCAGACGGTTGGATCTTCCATGGGGTCGAACCCCGGCTCGGTGCAGGGCACAGAACCCGAGTCCGCCCCGGTGCAAGTTCCTCCTCAGACGGCTCCGGTCCCCGATGTCTCACAAGGAGAGGAGGGATTTCCTCACCGGCTGGTGCCCCTGTGACAGCCAAGACCTACTCCATTTCAGAGAAGGATCTTGCTGAGGCCGGTCCATCTGACCTTGGGGCTCCTGCGGGCGGAAGGGAGAAGCGGGTTCATTCCCCGGCATCTTCCTAAAAAAAAAAAAAAAGACTCGGGGCTCCGCTGCCGTTTCGGTATTTGACCAAGCCAAGATCGGCACGCCCGGACCCGGTGCTTTCCCGGGTGGCGAGTCCCTGACAAAGAACAAGAGAGCGCAGAGTGGAGCTTCGATTACCTCGGAGCCCCTCATTCAGAAGTTACTTGGCGTTTACGAGCCCGCTGGCTTCAAACGCTTCTTCCTTATTCATTCCACTGATGGCAGCATGTTTGTTAAGGGCAACACGATCCATCGGAGGAGAGCTCTAGCTAGCGTGATTGTTAGAGAGCGGAAGGTAACCCTTTTCTCGGACGGGAGCCTGCGAATGCCTCAAATCCCTCCGAGGTGGCCATGATTAGTGCCCTTCATACACGCGATGGCACGCCTGTGAGTGTGAAGCCACACTCTACCATGAACATCATGAAAGCAGTGGTTTATACGAGGGAACTCTTGGATTACACCATAGATGACATTACCTTACAGCTGGCCGACCATGAAGCGGTCAAGGTCGAGCGTGTGATGAGAAAACAGGTAGGGGCCTTGAGACCCACCCCTACACTATTCGTCACATTCGACTGTGACAAGCTCCCTGAGTCGGTGCGTGCCGGTTGGTAACGCTACCGCGTGAAGGCATTCGTGCCACTGCCGTGCTACTACTGCTACCGCTTCGGCCATACGAATTTCTCCTGTAGATGTTCAAAGTCGGGGTTATCTGAAGTCTGTAAGTTGCTCCAAGGCCGCACTCGATAAGTCCAAATCATGTGTGGCCAAGTGTGTCAATTGCGGAGAGCCGTCCCCCGCTTATTGGAAGCAATGCGGTGCGTATCTCCTTGAGAAGGAAATCCTGGCCTTTCAGGCCCACCAGGATCGTCTCATTTTGCGAGGCTAAGGACTTGGTCCTGGCGCACCCGGCGCTGCCTGGGACGTCCTATGCCTCAGCGCTAAAAAGGACACCATCTGCTCCAGGCCTACGAGCACGGTCGTTTCCGCGCCGATTCGGAAATCTTCTACGGATTCTACCCACCCCAGGGGCTCCCTTGATAAAGCTGGCGTCACAAAGGGTTCACACCCAGCCCCAGCTAAATCCAGCTCTTCCCCTCTTCCCCCAGCGTGACCGTTTCCCGTAAGGCGAAACGGCCGCGCTCCTCCACAGAGTCGTTAAACTCACAGGAGGCAACACCCCTGAAGTTGGTCGTGAAGCCATCTTCCGGGGTTCCTAAAGCTGTCCCCCCGAAAAGAGGACAGCACTAAGGAGCTTTGGCTCCTACGCCCATACCCAGTTGTAGGCTGGGTACCTCGGAGACGGTGGATCCCCCAAAAGAGGGACCCCGCCTGCCTAAGCTTTCGAGGCGGAGGGAGGAAAAGACTCGCATGGCAAACCCAACCTCCCCCGTTAAGTCCTCGAAGGCGACAGCGCATTGTCCGGCCTAGGGTTTTAAAATTCCCGGCAATTTTGAACTATGAAACTTTCCAGGGGAATTTATTTAGAAATTTAGGGAATATTGGGGAACTTTCAGAAGCTTGTGAACCCTTAAAAAATATAAAAGAAAAGGGCTAGCCCCTTATTCCTGAGAATTAAAAGTCATTTGTCAAGAAAATTTCTTATTTCCATATGTAATCTGAAAACCTTGTTTGTAAACTAAAATAAAAAAGCAAAAAATATCATTAATTATAATCACTGGCTATCCCATACAAGTTACAGCAATATAGGAGAAAGTGGCCAGTACTGTTTGTTTGTGCTTGGCATACATACTTGATGATCCTTTTGGCCTGTTTATATAAGTTGTCCATAGTCTTCAGGTTCATTACATCAGAAAGGAGAAGGTTGAGGGTGTGTGCAGCACAACCAATTCCTGTTATGAGAGGAAAATCCTCATTGATAAGCTTCCAAGCAGCTTTCACTTTGGCTGCATTATCTGTAACTACGACAAATACCTTTTCACTGCCGACCTGTTCAATAACAGAATGTACATTTTGGTGTCAGTGCTTCTGAGGAAAACTGGTTGAGGAGTTGATATGCAATTAATTATCCATTCCTCCCGCACATTTGACCAGCCATCTCATACTACAGAAAGACAGTCCGCATCCGAATCGCTTATGTTACTCTATCTTGAATACGCTTGTATTCTGAATCTAGAAGATGAGTTTTTAAAGCATGTTTTTCAGGAAGTTTGTACGATGGGTGCATTTCTTTGAAAAACTTTCTCCAGTAAACATTTTCTGATAGCATAAGTGGTGAAAGATGCATAAATTGCTTTTGCTAGACTTTCATTCAGTTTTTGTTTTTCATTACGGCTCATTCTGTCAAACAATCGTTTTAATCCTTGATAATTGCAAAATGTTGAAGTGCTGGATTCATCAGCCTTTGATTGGGGAATTATATATATAAAAAAAACAAAAACTTAGGAATATAAATCAAAGCTAATTTCTTTAAGAATGAGTTTTTTCCTAACAAAACTTTTAAAAAGGCCAGGGGAAATGTTAAAGTTATTAAAATGGCTTATACATGAACATTCAACAAGCAAGATTTATTTTTCGCTTAAATGACTGAATTAAAAGAAACCTTGTTGAATGTTCATGTATAAGCCATTTTAATAACTTTAACATTTCCCCTGGCCTTTTTAAAAGTTTTGTTAGGAAAAAACTCATTCTTAAAGAAATTAGCTTTGATTTATATTCCTAAGTTTTTTGAGGTTTTTTTTTTGGTAATTTCATTTTTATCGGTGCCCGATGTATCAATTTAATTATTGCATTGATTTTGTATTAACATTATTTTATTTCTCTTCCTCCTCTCTTTGTCCCTCTCCCCTTCGTTTCAATTTACTTCTCGTGTCTCTCCTAATCGCTATGCTCTTGACTCTTTCTTGCCTCTCGATTTGACCTTGCTACCGTTATAACTAAATCTTAATGTGAATTTACCCATCCCTCTCCTACTTCCTCATTGTGGATCTCTTGTCTTAGAGGCGGTCCTTTATCTTTTACTAGCTTATATATACCCTTATTATATTATTTGCTCTTGTAGTTATCCTTGAGAATGAACTGAAGAAAGTTCGAAAGTACTTGGAAGCACCTTTTCATTTTTCCTGCGGGACATTCATTGCATTCATATATATAATGTAGGTCAGGTCAGGTTAGATCTTCTGACCTCCGTTTGCTTTTCGTGTCTGAATGGTTGGCGGATAGCACGCAGGGCAACTCTGCAGTTGAACTTTGGGTTCCAATAAATCTCTAAGACTAATTATACTTGGCAGAATTAATTAAACCATCTAGAGGGTTCTGTATATCAAACTGAGCGAAACAAAATAAACTTTCCTACTGTACAAACAAAAATAAAATACTGGGGAGGAAAAATAAATAAAAAATAAAATAATGGATATGAAAGATAAATAAAAAATAAAATAAACGACATGAAAGATAAATCACAGTATACACACTCAGCCGTACACGACCAACTAAAAGGGATTCCAATTCCGGATGGATCTGCCACCCAAAGATTTCCCTGCTCGAGAGGAGCTCGAGTACTTTCCAACACCACGGGTTGGGTTTGCACTTAAGGCTGATTAGTATTCTGCCTGTTCGAAGTTATGAGGGAAAATACAACCTGTATTCCAGTAACCACAGTCACTTTCGAAGTAGGGATCGAGGGAGTATTTGCCGCGGAGAAAACTGGGCTCGAGAGATCTTTTCTCTTTTTTTCTTGCCTTCGGGCTCTGGGGGTATGGGGAGGCCGAGAGAAAGAAGCTTATGCGACGTCTCCTCTCAGCACAATACTAATTTACCCATGTTGCCTTTGGTCAACCTGTTGCCATTAATAGAGGGAATAACTAAGAATAGTTTGAAGCCAGCGGGCTCGAAAACGCCATGCAGTCTCTGAATTATTGGCCCCCACGTAATCAAGGCTTCCCTCACCTTACTTGGAGCTTTGGGCTTTCTCTGCTCCTCTCTGCCCCAAGGCACCAAGGGCCTAACTTGCCGATCTTGGTCAAGTCCCTTGCCGAAACTGTAGTGGAACCCCCGCGGAGGGAGAGGAACCACTTTGTATTTTTCGATTTCTCCTTTGTTTTCTTGGGCGGGGGGCTCTACTCCCCCGCAAGGGGTCCTGATGCCGGATTGACTAGCCTCGGCAAGATTTTTCTTCAGATGGAGATCTTGGCCGTGGTGGGCACCAGGCGGGGAGGGGGACCCTCTTCTTGTGAGTCATCGGCGAGCCCATTCCCATTGAGGAGACCCTTGCAGAGGGGCGGATTCAGGTTTGATGGCTGGCACTGAACTCAGGTTCTCTCCTTATCGAAATCCTGCCATCTGGGGCAGGGTCATCACCGAGACCGTCTCCGCCCCCGGAGGGCGTCCAACTGACACCCCTCCCCCAATGTGTCTTACCGGTATCCCGCCCGGGAACTCATAGGGCGTATGGCCAGACACCTATGCCACTGCACCCGTATGCAGACCTGCGTTGGGAAGAAAGAGGGAGCGGGTATACCGGCTCCAACGAATCTCGGGTCTACCAGGTGTCGTGGCAAGTCCAAGTGACGATGCTGCCTCTTATATTGGGGGTTCTGATGGGTCACCCGACCCAAACGAGAGGGGCGTGGACCAAGGCGACGCGTCCTCTGTCTTGCCGTGTCCTTGGTAAGCCGCTGAGAAAGCAAAGGGGTCCCCTTCAAACGGAGAGTCTCCCCGAGGTAACTACAAAAGGGAGTAAGAGGGAAAACCCCCCGAAACCGTCAAACTTAAACAGGGAGTTCACCTCCATCACAGAGATGGAGCTGCCCGGGGGTGGCTCCGAAGATGTCAAAGGGGAAACCTCTTTCCCTCATTCATCCATGGACCTACGCCCCAAAGCCGCGACAGCTTCAGGTCGCTTTCTGTCATCTTCGAATTGGGTAGACTCGCGGGACGCACACCGGTATTTGATGGAGCGTTCCCCTCCACCTTACTGCAACGACTACGTTCTCTCCTAGAGTGCTCGGCACATTCGTTTTGAATGTAGTCTGGGTGATCTTCGTGTACCTTACCTGTCCCGACACCGGGACGAGCGGTGTCGCTACAGCTTGTCCCTTGTATTCGGGATGGATTTGTGTTCACACTTGTAGACTATGACCTTTTGGAGGAGGCTGGCCTTCTCCATTTTATTGGACTCTTTGTTGTAAGTCACATATTCCTGCGCTTGTGGAGGCGGGCCTTTCCCCCGACCCCGAACATGCTTCCTCCTTGCCTTTTTGCTTCGTCGCCAGATGAGCTGAAAAAAAAAATGCCCTATTCAGAAGGTTGGATGAGACCCCTCCACCGGTCATAGTGGTGCTATCGTCGAGCTCCTCGTCGGCCCCAACACACCAAGGTCGGGCGAGGATTTATAAAGAGTGACGTAGTCCGAAATATTGAAAAAAAACTCTGAAGACTTGCCAAAACATGGAGCTTCATGACTTGTGACCATTATAGAAGCAAAAACGGTGGTAGTGGGTTATATCCCCTGTCTATCCGCTTCCTCAAATCCCGTCTCGGGTTTTCGGTGCGTTAATGTTAGTGTTGCCCAATTGTACAGCGATGCACACCGACCAGAATTTACCCATAGCAGAGCGACAGCGGATATCCTTAATCTCCCGGATGGCCAAGATCTGTTGTCACAAAGCCGAGACTTTTAGTTGGTTCCGTTGCCAACAAGGCAGTAAAACTCGCCCGCCACAACAGAACGGTCGCGGGTAGGTGGTTATTGGGGGCGAAAATAGATATTTCTATTATTTGCGCCCTAACGCTCATGATTCCTTTAGTCCTTGTCTCTTGAGACCTGTGGGTGTTGTTTATAGAGGTTTCAAAGCCTCTTCTGATACGGCATGAGGTAGATGGTCAGGTCCGTAAGCTTAGACAGGGGTTGAGGGGATAGTCGTCAAATGACCGACTTTGACAGGCTACATAAGCTACCGCCCGCCCTGAGGCGAAGGAGATGAGGAGAGTTGGTCCGGGAATTAGGAATCGCACCGTCGTAGAAGAATGCGAGAAATTGGGAGCCCTATCTTTGCGTAATGGCACGAATGCCATTGGATTGATTCGGTTGATTAGCACCTACGATTATACCTCAATGTGTGTCATACCCCTCCCCCCTTCCATTTTTTTTACACTTTTAATAATTTATTTATTTGTTGTAACAATAGCACAGTATTCCTGACTGAAGCAACCTTAATACACTGGAGGGGGGGAACCTGTGTAGTCTGAGTAAGGAATTTTGTCTAAAGAAAAACGAGTTTTGCTGACCAAAATGTCGCGTGCTCTCACTTATTCTGAATTTAAAACCTTACGACCTTCACAACTTTCAATAATTCACGGACTAACCAGCATGGTTGCCCTTCGCGCATTTCTAAACCTCCGGCAGGTTCAAATACTAAAAAAAGAGTGTGATACGACTTAGCCGAATGGAAACTGCTTCAGATTTTAGCGAAGTTAAGCCACATCGAGTGTGGTTAGTCGCCAGATAGAATTCCGATCGGAGTTGACTCCACTTCCACGGCGGCTTCCATACGCTGTCAACACCCGTGGTTCGGATCCGACGTTAATCAGTAGGCCCAAATCCCGCAAATAATAAAAAGGCAGATCGGTGGTAAAGCCAGCCTCTACCAAGAGCGCTGATCGATGGTAAAACCCTTGCCTATTTCATTGTTCAAAAAAAGAGCCCAAAGGGTTGGTTACCAGTGTGAGGTCTAAGAGCCCATGGGTGTACCGGTAATTCGACCAAAACAAAGTAACTCAATTATACGAACTTAGTTTTAGGTGGTCTGTGTGTTGAGGTGGCTAGGTAATTTCTAATGTTTGCAAGATTTAGCTCGCTAGTGTTGCTGAGATGTTTTTTTTAATTTTTCAGAGGAGGACGAGTCCCAAATCTTGGTTAAATTCTTCAAGTATCACACATCTTACGACCTCATCCCCACAAGTGCAAAACTCGTCGTATTCGATACACGACTCCAAGTTAAAAAGGTAAAAATCTATTCCTTTTTAAAGCTTTTTAGTTCCTGTGTCCTTTTATGATGGGGAATTTTAAACGTATTTTCATAACTCAAAATGAGGCACTTGTGTAATGGATTAAACAAAGAGTTGTAGGAAGGAAAATGACCTCTCGTAAAGGAGAATTTCTGAACACTGCGAGATGCTAAACCATTGACTTCGCCTCGCTGAGATCAGTTGACGGGGGGTTTAAACCACTCGGCAATGCCCCAGTCTAAAAAAGACTTCAAACCGATTGTCTCCTGTTTTCTCGATCACTGATTTGTTTGGTTGCTTAGCCCCCCCCCCCTCCCACCTCCCATCGCTCTAAACAACAAAGGGGGAATTCACGTCATTTTTTGCTCAAATTTAAAACGAAATACCAACATGAGCATCGCCGCCAGAAAGTTTGAGAGTTCTGTAAAGAAAGTGGTGAAGTTGAAAGAAGTGAAAATGTGTGGAAGAGATAGAGAGCCACAGAGCCCGCGGGCATTGAGGCCTGGTATGAACACGTTTGTGGGCATTGGGGTCGAGAGGGAAAACTTCGGGTGCAAAAAGGAGAGGGGAGGGGAGTAGAATGAAGACATGTTAAAATCCCCTCCCCCCCAATTGGGGCTAAGAGTGAGTAGTGAATCACTCACCCCGACCAGGGATGAATGGACGAAAGCTGATCGGCGACTAGCCTGCAATATTTGCCGCCGCCCAAGAAAATGGGCGACCAGAAAGTGGTGGAAAGGGGAAAATGTTTAGAAGTAATAAAGCTCGGTTAGCCTCAATCTAGTTTTAGACTGTCGAGGGTAGGGCAGGCGTGCTTATCCCCCATTTCTCTAACTTCACTACTTTACCAACAAATTGGGGTCAAAGGTACTCTGGGGGTATTGGTTTTGGCTTTATTTTTTTCAGGCCTTTTATGCTTTGGTATATAATGGAGTTCGAGCCGCTCCCCTGTGGGACGCGAACCGGCAGAAGTTCGTCGGGATGCTCACCATCACCGACTTCATCCGCATCCTGCAATCCTTCTACAACTCCCCGAACAGAAAGATGGAAGAGTTGGAGGAACATAGGCTCGAAATGTGGAGAAGTGAGTTGTAGTTCAGTGAGAGGGACGTTGGGGAATGTGGAGAAGCGAGTCGTAGTTCAGGGAGGATGATGGTGGGGAATGTGATGTGAGTAGTAGTTCATACAGATGGTTGTTGGGGAATGTGGAGAAGTGAGTCGTAGTTCAGAAAGAGGGATGGTGAAGTGAGTTGTAGTTCAAGGAGAAGTATGTGGAGAAATGATTAATCCCAACTATCGGGACTATTTCCAAAAAAGTACAAAAAATGTGACTTACCCCTAGAAAACATTGAAAAAATTAAATCAGTGATTCAATGTATGCACATAATTGGTATATACTGGCAATCAACCTTTTCCGCCGTGACGCCGCCTTATTTTGTTCAGCTCTCCTACATGATGATGTCCGCGACCTAATTAGTATCACTCCTAACGAGTGTCTCTACGAAGCCATTCGATCCCTTATTCACCACAAGATCCACCGGCTACCCGTCATTGACCCAGCCACCGGCAATGTCCTCTATATCATCACTCACAAGAGAATACTGAAGTTCCTCTACCTCTACGTAAGTTTGCGATTGATTCGAGCCAGCCTCTCCCCTCTTCCATCTAACTCTTGTATTTCTTGATGCTGAATGACTGGTGTAGCCTCTGATTTATTCAGGCTTTTAATCACTCAGGCACTATGCTAACATGAAGAGTTTTACATGTATGTAAATAATGCTTATTCTGTCACTTCCTTTCAATGCATTGGGTCCTGCATGTTATTATTTTATTTAAGAATTATTTGGACTGTTTCATGGAAAAAAGTTCATTTCAATTTAAGAGTAAAAGAGAATGTAACGTAACTTTATTGAGGCCCTCTAACACTTCAGACTTACATGGTCGTCCTATGTGATGCCCTGTACTAGATAGGCGCATGGTTGTCCGAACCATTGTTATATCCAGAGTTTGGCATCCGACATGATATCCATCCTAATTTGGAACCCATCTGGTGACTTACCACACCCAATGTGGCTTAATTTCGCTGTAATCCAAAGATGTATATCTACTAGGTTGCATACCTGGAGCAAACCCTTCACACTTCGTCAGGTTTTCTGTAGATTGAAAATCCCTTCGCTGGGTTTCGTTGTAGTGTTGTAATTGGTTATGGGTGTGATGATGACTTGGATGGATTGGATTGCCCCAGACTCGGTCCCAGTTTGAAATTGGCGGGGTTTTCCTACCAGGGAAGACGCACACCCTCGATCCACTCCCGGCCAGTCCAAGAGCGGAAGGGGAAGAGCATAAAAGGATCGATATTATCATTTAAACATACTATCGCTTTTTAATAGTATGGACTTGTTTTCTAATAGCGCTAGTTTTCGTAAAAGGTGCTTTAATGTTCTTTAGGAAATCTTCACTGTCACCTAAAGATTTACTTTCACAATGGACAGATAAACGAACTGCCGAAGCCAGCGATTCTGGTTAAGTCTCTTCGTGATCTCAACATCGGCTCTTACGAAAACATCGAGACTGCCAAGGGACACACGCTGATTATCGAAGCGCTCAACAAGTTTGTGGAGAGGAGGATCTCAGCTTTGCCCATTGTCGACGACGAAGGAAAACTCGTCGATATCTACGCCAAATTCGATGTGATTGTGAGTCTACAATTTCCCTCGTTTTTTTTGTGTTTTTTTTGGGGGGGGAATGGGGTGTCCTCTCTTTGAGGGAGAAGCTAATTGATCATAGGGTTGATGAGGTGTGTTTGTGTACCTGAAATATTAGTTGTCCCTGTGTCTCTGAAAATACATAACTCTGAGAGTCGTGTGTTTTTATTTAAAGCCTTGTTACCACAAAGTGGGCACCTCAATGTCACCATAAATACCCCCCCTCCCGCGGTCACTGCCCTATTAAGCACACGAGGACACCCATATTTTTTCCACGCCAAAATCGGCCCTCCTAGCGATTGGGTGCTATGCGCTGTAGCACCTCGTCCATTCCGGGTTTATCCCTCAGCAGAAGAACCCTACCACGCCACAGCACAATCCCCTTCCATGCACTCCTATCATACATACGCAACAATATCGTCCACTTCCTCCTTAGTCAACCCTTTCTCTCGGACATTAATTCAAATTATAATCAACCCACCGTTTACGCGATCTTCCAACCCTTCTCACACTCGCTCTCGTACACCATCTTGGCAAGTTTATTTCCATCCATTCTCCTTATACACTCATGCCACCACAGAACACTTTGTCACAACCTCATTCACACCATAAACACCTCTTACCCAATCGTTCTTCATTCTACCCACCTTTCGCACACCATACATCCCTTTCAAGTTGTCCATTTGCACTGCTCTCCTCCATACACCAAATTTGGCAACCATCATACTCTCATACAGCTTCTTGACACATTCCGCACTTTTTTGAGGATAAGTCAAAAGATTGAATAATATCAGCCCATCACTATGAATGGCCATGTGGCAAAGTGGTGAATAAGTAACTGTAATGGGGTACATTGAGGTGGCACGAAGATACTTTATATGCTTTGAAGCTCTCTGACTACACTTTATGGGAAAATGGTGCATGGTGGTCTTGAATGGTAGTGGTATGGATGAGACATGACAATTACATGGTTGTGTAGGGAAGTCTCAGGGTCGATCTGAATGTTAATCCAAGGGTTTGATTAAAGTAGGGAAGGTAGTATGTAAATATGCTAGTCCAACATTGAGGAAAGGGGTGGCTGGGAGTATAACTGAGAATGTTGCGATGTAGGACCGTCACATAAGGAGAGTGGATAAGAATAGACTTGTGATGGTAACCATGGCTTAAGTGAACTCTGTCAACGGCGTTTTCCTAAAGATAAAATCCAGCCCTCTCTCTATCTGTCTGTCGCCTTTGCCGAATTTGTGAGAGTATCAGGCATGTTGTGAATGTGTTGAACTGTGTTGGGTTTTTGGTGGCAGCGGGTGCAGATGCCTGTGGTCAAGAGTGTTTATTGGTGTTAAGTTTTAAATGGTGAACTCATCGAGTGTGGTTACTGTAGTATATATATTATCAGTTAGGTTATAACACTTATTATTTAGAAAACTCACCGAGGATGACGTGGCGCATCGGATGTGGTAGTAATTGACACAATAAGTTATTAGTAGGGGTTAGTAAATAGAATAATGTAATATGTAATTTAGGCTAGAGTTCTTGTGTCTCTAGCTTTTTCTTAAGTAGGTCGTTATCTTGATAGAGTGGGTGACGGGCGTGGAATGACTTAGTTATTTCTACAGGACCTTAAGAGGTCACCTAGTATTGAAGTATCGACAACAAGACTATAGTAAACTGCAATAATAGATCACGTCATTACAGTTAGCTTACATACTCGTTAACTAAATAACACCACACTGGATACCAACTACAAAAACTGACCTCTCCTCTTACTAAGAGGACTACGTGCTCGAGTAATACACCACAGTAAAACATCATAAATACACCACATATTCAACGGAGTAACACAGAGATCATTACTCTTCTCCTACCCTATTAAATCTTTTCCTCCAACCCCTCCTCTACGACCCTAACATTAAACTCTTCATGGTTCTAATTTCTCATTTGATTTTTTTTATTTGATCTTGTTTTCTTCCAAACCTGTAAGTTTAATAAAAAATATTGGGGCGAAACTATAGCAGTAAAGATAGGAATCATAAAACGAAAAAAAAGTACTCTTGGTTGGTTTGTATGGATCTTTTGCTATTACTGTAAAAATTAGGAACGAGTTGGTTACTTACAACCTTTGTAAGGAACTTCGAAACTAATTACATAAGTGGTGACCATAAATAAGTTGTGAATCTGGTTTAGGAGAGTAGCCATAGGTTATTCACAACCTTAATGAGAGTAGTTTGCCCTCGACTTTTATTGAGAGGTCGGATAGTTTGTTAACCTTTGCTTAACTTGCTGATTGTCTTCCTGTAGAATTTGGCAGCTGAAGGGACATATCACAATTTGGATGTAACTCTACACCAAGCCAATGAGTATCGGAATGAATGGTTCGAAGGTGTCCAAAAGTGCAATCTTGATGAGACGATGGAAATGATCATGGAGCGCATCGTCAGAGCCGAGGTTCACCGATTGGTGGTTGTCGATAGAAACAACAAGGTTATCGGCATCGTTTCGCTGTCTGACATCCTCAATGAATTAGTTTTAAAACCCTGTCGTAAGTATACAGTAAAGGGAAAGTCTCGGAAATACATATTTCTGAACATTCTATGGACACCTTTCTAGTCATCTTTAGATATTATTGTTTCTATAAATACCTCTTTTTTTATAGATGACGATCCGGCGAGTTTGAAAGGAACCACCATCGGAGAAATGGAATCTGCCCTGAATGGTAATAATCGATCTGAGTTCTCCGTGTCAGCAGATTATCTCAACCGAGACTCCACACGTACATCCGACCTGGGACTCAAAACTGAGAGCGAAGAGAGCGTCGCCAAGTCCTGGGATTCGGGCGAGGGTCCGAATTCCACTAAGCAAGAGATCCCTTCCTCTTCAGCCGAATCGATCGAGGATTCCAAGTTTAGTATCGATAAGTTATCGGAGACGATCGGTCAGCAACAGGAAGTGGGACCCATCAGTGGCTGAACCTGAATCTATTCATTTATCTATGATTTCATCAACTCCCGGTCTGACTCTTGACTCCAGTCAGCCATTTAGGAACGAGGAATCTTGGATCCGTAGGCTATTGTGCCATAGATTGGTGAGGCAGATGATTTGAAGGATTCCTCGCAGCTTTCGGAAAGTAATGTCGATTGAATAAATGCTTATACAATGATGCTACTGTTAATATATTTATATTTTGAATGAGATAGTTTCACGTGTTAGCGTTGTTACATACAGTACTTAATAATAATCATTAAGTTTAAGTGAGCAAAACTAATATTTATTGACTGGTTTCATCATTTACACATTTTTTCATTCTTGCTATGGTCTATACGGGCCACAACCAGCTACAGCATTTGGTCTTTATAGTAAGGTTTTAGGGTATGCCATGGTTGTGCATGGTAGGACTATATTACTGGATTGTCTTAAGAATAAGGCTGCATAGAATTTGGGAATAATTTATTTTATTTTAAAGCATAATTTTATGGTAGATTTGGTTTTGACTTTTATAGTGTTTATAACAATGGAAGAAGGGATTGGCTAGGGTAAAAGAGGAATTTAAACGATTCTTTAATCACGTCACACAAACAAAGATGGATGCAAGTTTTAAGAAAAAATAGAAATTAGGACTAATCATCCTAATTAACTAAAATACAAGAGCCTGTGATATTTCCCCAATAATATTTTACTCTACCTATTCCACACTATTCCGTGCGAATCCTACTATAGAACCGAGAGTTCTAAATTAATGTGCAATTTAGCTAGAAGTTTAAAATAATGGTCATCTTTTCCACCTGAGCCATTCACACTTTTGATTGAAATAGCTTACATTTTAGTGATAAAATGGTTTATTATCTATCTAAAATTACATCTAAGGATTAATTAGTCAATTGAATTTGTTATATGCAAACTCCAAGGTTTTTCATATATGATGTGCCTGAATTTTTATGAATTATTTTGTGTATATAAAACCATGCTTTGATTGAGTAACTTGTATATAAAAAATATATATTATGTATAAATTCTGCCTCAAAATATATCGAATAAAATATAGTTCGTAAACACATAGTTTGCAGTTAATTTGCCGTTTTGCAACTCTCGTCAGTACTCAAGACTAGGGGTTAAAAATGTTTCACTTGATTGCCCGTTCTTTGAAGGAACTTGTTTCTGGATACTTCGGATGCACTCAACCCCTGAAAGTTTCGGTTTTCAATGTGCTACATCCCCCGCCCTTCCCTCGTAGTAAGAGCCCTTGCGAGCTAGGGGGGCAAGGCATTGGATTTCCATGGCGAGGTACCGGGTTCAGACCCAGCGAGAGTAGACACACAAAAAAAAACCCGCTGACTTTGCCAAGGCGAGTAAGCATTCTCATCTGTATACGTTATCACAGCCAATCGAAACCCAAGGGTTTCGATTTTCTTTGACCAAGACCTTGGTTTTGTACTTCGGCCGCCATCGTGGGTATCACCCGAGCCCGGCGGTTTTCCTAAATGGGATTGACTTAAATGTGATAAACATTCTTTGGACTTGTTTTTGATCGACGCTTCAACTGAGATGTGCAAATTCACATCTTTTTTTTTTTATCTTGTGTTCTCGTGCCATCGAATTTGTCCACTCTGGCTTTCAGAATGTGTTGGGGCTACTCTATTGTTCTTTTGTGTTTGCCCATTATAGGCGTGGAGGCCCATTTTCTTGGGACAAAATTGTTAAACTGTCATAGGGAACTAACATTGTCTCCTCAAATTTATTTTTCACCGGTCAAAATCAATATCTTATTCATTAGTTGTTGGATCCCCGCAAATATGCCAGTGGTTGCCGCACGCTACTATTAGGAAGAACTGTGATAAAAAATAAAAGAACTGCGAGTTGCGAGTACCTTCCCCGTGTCGCTGGGACCAATGTACGCGGCGCCTAGTCGACTCTGCCATCGAGAGACGCCTTCCCCCAAAGACTCGAGCAGAGCTGATAAGCCGCCCGTTAACAATCTTGTCACTCTACATGGCCCCCTTCCTAGAACCGGAATGTATTTAAATAAAGCCGACCCCGTAAGGGGGGCGGCGATTTGCCATCCTGGCCGCCGAGCTGACGGGATCCAGCGGTCCGTCCGGCCCCAGCATAGCCTCTCTTCCTTCCTTCAGATAGCCTGTATTTCTCCCCTACTTCGTCGCTTTTCATACAACCTCTCCCACAACTTTCTCTGGTCAGCCTCTAATTTCACAGGGTAGACGCTGACCTTATTCTCAGCCAACCGTCCCGGATCGGGGCTGAGGGGGAAGGAGACAATGTTCCGTAACCCCTGAGCTCCGGTCTGGGGTGGCTGGTTTTTAACAACCTGCTTCATTCCCACCCATACCTTCCTCACATCCCTTTTCCTTTCCTCTTCACAATCTATATTTTTACGCCGTGTCCAAGGTGGAGCCGCCATGCCGAGGAACTGCCAGGCCACCAGGCGAGAGGGGTGGTCCTAAATGGCGGCAACTGGCTCTGCAAGGCCTGTAAGCACCTCTTGCAGTGCGGGCAACTGCGAGAGGTGATGAGCTATTGCTTCCCGTAGAACAAAGGGTCAACATGCCCATGTATGAAAATAAAAAAACCCCAAATCTCTCCCCAATTCCCCTTGTTCATCAACGGAGCCGCCCTCGGGCAGCTCCACCGAAAAAATGGAGCCCCCCGCCCCTGTGCTTGCGCAGGGGACCCTCCATATTTCTCTGACCGGAAAGGAGGCTTACTCCTCTCCTACGGGTGTAGGGGACTCCCCCTCACCCCCTTCTCTGGAGGTGCTTTCGGGCACCTCCCTATTTCCAGCAGCTGTCCCTCCTTTTCTTTCTAAGGGGACTGCCAAAAAAGCCAGCAGGCAGCCCATTGCCGACCGCCCCTCGTGGAAGCGGCTCGGTAGGGCAAACCCCTTTAGGGGGGAGAAGGAAGCCAGGCCCCTTCGGTCGCTTCCCTCAAAAGACCTGCTGGCAAGAGTATTGAACATGGCCGGGTTCAAGGCCTGTGCCTCCCCACACCAGCTGACTAATGACAATACTGCCAACGGGACCTGCGATGTCTTGGATGGGGGTTGGCCAACTGGAGGCCTCCCTGAGGTAGACATAGTCCTTGAGGCAACCCAGCCCCAGACAGTCTGGTCTTCCATGGGGGGGAATCCGGGCTCGGCGCCAAGCACCGAACCCGAATCAGCCCCTCAAACGGCTAGGGTTTCTGAGGCAGTACAAGGAGGGAAGGGATCTCCTCCGACCGGTGCCCCTACGACTAGCAGGACCTTCTCCATTTCGGAGAAGGACCTGGCTGTGGCAGGTCCATCTGGCCTGGGGGCTCCTTCCGGCGGAGGTGAGAAGCAGTTTCATTCTCCGCCCTCCTCTCCGAAAAAGACAAAGAAGACTCGGGGATCATGTTGGCCAAGGGCAACATGATCCATCAGAGGAGAGGATTAGCTAGTGCAATTGGTAGAGAGCCGAAGGTGACCCGTTTCTCGGACGAGAGCCTTCTGGCGAAGGTGACGAATCCTGCCGAGGCGGCCAAGATAAGTGCTCTTCGGACACTTCATGGCACCCCGGTGAGTGTGACGCTGCACTCTACCATAAACTTTGTGAAAGGAGTAGTTTATGTTAGGAAACTCGTTGACTACTCCACAGAGGACATCACCTTAGAGCTGGCCGACCATGGGGCGGTCAAGGTCGAACGTGTGATGTAAAACAGGAAGGGGCCTCGAGACCCACCCCTACACTCTTCGTCACGTTCGACTGTGACAAGCTCCGTGAGTTGGTACGTGCTGGTTGGTGCCGCTACGGCGTGAAGGCATTCGTTCCACTGCCGCGGCGGTGCTATTACTGTCACCACTTCGGCCATACGAATCGTTCTTGTAGACGTGCAAAGTCGGGTTCACCCGAAGTCTGTATAAATTGCTCCAAGGCCGCACATGATAAGTCTAAATCGTGTGTGGCCAAGTGTGTCAATTGCGGAGAGCCGCACCCCGCTTCTTCGAAGCAATGTGGTGCATATCTCCTTGAGAAAGGAATCCTGGCCGTTCAGGCCCAGGATCGACTCTTATTCTGCGAGGCTAGGGACTTGGTCCTGGCGCGCCCGGCTCTGCATTGGACGTCTTATGCCTCAATAGTTAGAAAGGCACCCTCTGCTCCTGGCCCATCCAGGCCAACGAGCACGGTTGTTTTCGCGCCCATTCGGAGCCCTTCTGTGGGTTCTACTCAACCCGGGCGCTCCCCTTGTAAAGCTGGCGGCAAAAAGGGTTCATACCCAGCCCAGGCTAAAACCAGGGCTCCCCCCTCTTTCCCTAGCGTGACCGTTTCCCGTAAGGCGAAACGGCCACGCGCCTCCACCGAGTCGTTAGACTCACAGGAGGCAACACCCCTGAAGTTGGTCGCCAAGCCATCTTCCGGGGTTCCTAAAGCTGTCCCCCGAAAGAAGCTTCGGCTCCTTCGCCCACGCCTAGTGGTGGGCTGGGGGGTCCTCGAAAAGAGGGCCCCCCGCCTCCGAAGCCGCAGCGTCCTCTTAAGGTTTCGAGTCGGAGGGAGGAAAAGACTCGCATGGCGAGCCCAACCTCCCCCGATAAATCCTCGAAGGCAACAGCGCTTTGTCCGGCCAATAGCGCTTTGTCCGGCCAACAGCGCCCGGGGTTCTGCCTCGGGGAAGCGTACGGCCATTACCGTGAGGGTCTTCCATTCGAAGAGGGCCCCCGCGTTTCCTCCGAGCTAGGCCTGGAGGGCATATTCCTTCAATGGAATTGCCGTGGACTCCGGACCAACTGGGAGGAGGGCGGAGACTCGTCTCCTCCCATTCCCCGTTAGCTATTTTTCTGCAGGAGACCATGCTAGGCGCGTGCCCCCTGCCCGCCCTCCAAGGGTATAAGGGTCTTGCGACCCCACCCCCGCGGGATGGCCGGGCTGGGGGATGCGCGGTTTACACCCGGCATGATGTCTCCGTTCTTTCTTTCTCTTTAGATACATCCTTTTATGAGGTGGCTCTGCAGCTTCACCTGGATAGGAGGTATACTATCATTGCTGCGTACATTCCACCATCAGCTGAGTTCGACGCAGTGAACTTCCGCCGCGTCGTAGCACGATTGCCGAGGGCCTTTCTCTTGCTTGGAGATCTGAACGGCAGGCATCCTCTCTAGGGGGATTACTCAATAAATCCCAGGGAACAAGTCCTTGCCGATCTGATCGAAGAGCTTGAGATAGGTGTCCTAAACGTAGATGAGTTTACGCATCACTGTCCGAGAACCACTTTATTTTCTTGCCTTGACCTATCTTTGTGCTCTTCGGATGCACAGCCTGATTTTGATTGGGGGGTGGTCGATGACCTCCATGGTAGTGATCATTTTCCCATTCATATATCATTTTCAGGGCAACTGCCGCCTGAGAGCCCACCTCGGTGGTTCTTGGCGCGGGCGCGGTGGCCTGCATTTCAGGAAATGACTAAATTCTCTATCTCAGTCGAGGAGTTTAGGTCGGTAGATGAGGCCGTTGAGTTCTTTTCCGGCAACCTCATCGCCGCGAGCCTGACTACTATTCCTAGAACGTCTGGCTGTTTTGCACGCCGACCACTTGCATGGTGGTCGGTCGAGTGTGAGACGGCCCTCAAACAGAAGCGATATGCCTACATGCGCTATAAGGGCCGCCTGAACGATTTCACTGTCGCTGAATTTCGTCGGGCTAGGGCTAGGTTCCGGTATATTTCGAAGCACGCCCGCCGCTCTTCTTGGCGGGCATACATGTCTTCTCTTAACGAGAAGACCCCTTTATCAGAGGTTTGGAAGCGAGTCAAAAGGATTCGGGGCAAGTCCTCGCAGGACCCCCCTCCCGTTCTCCAGGAGAATGGGACCGCAATCTCGGACCCCGCGTCCGTGGCGGAATCTTTCGCGACCGCTATTTCCACATTCTCTAGCCGGGATGCTGCTCCGCCAGCATTCAATGCACGTCGTGGTGTCGCGGAAGGCCACCGGCTGGACTTTACCTCCAGAGGCGGAGAACCCTTCAACGCCAGGTTTACTGTGAGTGAGTTGCGTTCCGCTCTTGCTTTGTGCGCGGACACCGCCCATGGTTCGGACGATGTCGCGTACGCCATGCTTCGACACCTGGGTAAGCGAGGCATGGCCTTTCTCTTAGATTTGTTCAACAGGATCTGGGTGGAGAGTCTCCTCCCAGATTCCTGGCGAATCGCTACTGTTCTCGCCTTTCGCCTACCGGGGAGAGATCACTACTCGAGCCGGTTTCCGCCCAATCTCTGTAACCTCTTGCGTGTGCAAGTTGATGGAGGAATTGGTAAATGTTAGATTAGCCTTTTCCCTGGACAGCGGAGGCCATCTGTCTTGTGCACAGTGCGGCTTCCGCAAGTTCCACTCCACGTCGGATGCTCTGCTCCTAATGGAAAATGCCGTCTGTTTGGCCTTCCTTCGTAGACAGCACTACGCCACGGTGTTTTTCGATGAGGAGAAGGCCTATGATACCGCATGGCAACATGGTATCATGGAGACTCTCCACACGATGGGGGCGAGGGGACGCCTCCCAATCTTTATATCTGAATTTTTGCGAGATCGTTGATTCCGCGTACGGGTGGGGGGGAGCCCTCTCCGCCAACAGCTCTCGACGGTGCCTATGCCACCGAGATACGCCAGTCATACCCTAAGCCCTTTGGGTTTAGGTCCAGGAAACTCCTTCGAGAGCTAGGTATAGCTCTCGGGTCGGTGGCACCCCTGGTACTGCCCAGGACGCCACCCTGGAGGGTACCACATTTGGCTATTTGTCACCTCGCCTCTGCTCCCAAAGCTTGTACGGCGCCGGGAGTATTTCGTTCGACCTTTTTGGAGCACACCTCGTGTCACGCTGGAACCGTGCCAGTGTATACGGATGGCTCCAAGTCCCAAGAGGGGGTCGGCTTCCACGCCGTTTCCCCCCTCTGTTTGAAGTCATTGGGGCTCTACCAGGCACTGCGTCTGTCTTCACGGCCGAGCTGGTGGCAATACACCACTCGGTACGGGATATTACGCGATGTGCCCGGTTCGGAGACCAGATTGTGATCTATAGCGACTCACAAAGCGCCCTGAGTGCTCTCGGGGCATTGGAATCTCCGCATCCCCTGGTTCGCGATATCCGTGACGCCACGGTTTTGGCGAGCCGGGTGGATGTCGAGATTATCTTCTGCTGGGTTCCTGGACATGCAGGAATTGCGGGGAATGAGCGCGCTAAAGAGTCTGCGAGGACTCTGCGAATGGACCAGCGTTTCGCTCTTCCTCACACCGACTACATGGCAGGAATACGGGCAGCTCTTCGTACTGCTTGGCAAAGAAGATGGGAGACGGTGGAAGTGAACTTAAAATTGCGTGCCATTGCGCGGCGACGGCTTCATGTCGCTTTCTGTCCTTTCCGAATCGGGCACACTCGTGTGACGCATCGCTATCTGATGGAGCGCTCGCCTGTGCCCTATTGTGACGACTGCCTCGTCCCCCAGACTGTTCGTCACATTTTTGTCGTATGTCCCAGTTGGGTGATCTTCGCGCACGATACCTGTCCCGGTACCGGGATGGGCGGGGTCGCTACCGCCTGTCCCTTGTACTCGGGACGAGTTCGTGCACGTGGACTTGTTGACTTTTGGGGGGAGGCCGAGCTTCTCCCCTTTATTTAAGTAGGTTTTTTGTTATTATTGTTTTCTTTGTAAGTTGCACGCTCCTTCCCCGGGGTGAGGGGAACCTCCCCCCGACGCCGAGGATTGCTTCCTAATTTTTACGTTTTTCCCATTTTTATCATTGTTATTCTTATTTTAAAGTAGCCTAGTGCTAGTCTCTCGTGATTCCGGCGACTTATGCCCAAGTGGGCAGTCGCCAGATGGGTTCCTACAAAAATAAATAAATAAATAAAGCCGAACGCCACATGGAAACTTTATTGAAGGCAGAACGTTCCACTCATTCCAGGTTCTAAAGCAATTGTAATTAGGGGCAGAATAAGAAGGGCAATGAAAAATTGGAACAGCGTGCGACTACTTGTGAGCACCTTAGCGAGGCTGGAACGAATGTAGGCGCTGTCTATTCGTTGGCTATCATAAGTCACCAAAAAAGACTGGGAAGCAGAGCTTATAATCTCCACACTACATTATGCGAACTCTACCGAGATCAAAGATGTCTGTGGTATACACGAGAAGAGATCCGTACTATGCCAATAAAAGCCTGAAGACCTGTTTTGTTCTATCTCGGAAACCCTGAAGAAGTATCCTACATCATGGCAGAGCTTTTATAGATGCTTCACCTATGTGTCTGTTGATCTACGACGACCTGAGACTAGCTCCGAATGCATAAGCCCTTTTGTTAGACGGGGATTCTGTTGTGAGCAGTAGCTTCCCCTGCGAGATCCAGGCCGTCACATTTTAACACTAAATGCTTCTTTATCAAACTTTTGAGGCATTTAAATTGAGCCTGTTTATACACATCATAAACAAATCGGATATTTTACTACTAACTTAATATAATAGTTGAGTGTTTATTACAGCAGTCTGTAAAGCCCTTTGCTAGCAACTAGCGAGTTCACGGACGTTGCCTATTCATTCATTCCATTAGATCTCATCCACAAATTCAGCTAATCGCTTATATTTCATACCAAGAAAACTCACGCTTGCTCATTAAAATTATTTACTTCTGGTACTCGTCACTTTGTGATTTTCCCTTTGATCTTAACTATTTTATAAAGGTGTTTCGCTTCTAGGTATAACCGAATCCCTCTATAAATCTCTTGTTGATCGTACAAGTCTTCCCTAACCAACTATACCCTTTTCAGACCAGAGATGGATGCGAAGAGTGACTAATAGTTTAATTTACTTGAACATTTGCATAAGTCAATTTACAATTGAAAATATCGTAATGTAGCATATTACGATTATTTACAATGATTATCGCTGCTACCAAATAACCTCATATATTATTAATTATTTCAAACCCTTATGAACATGTATGAGTAAGCTTCGAAGACCAATTCTTCAATTTTATCATAACTAAAATTTAAAGCTAAATAAAGTCAGTTGGTTTTTTTTTATTATGTGTAGAGAAGCCACTGCGGAAGCTCCGAAACAATTTGTTCATATCAAGGTAAAATTTCTTCAGCATCGAGGTTCATTTATTGCTTTCCTTAACATATGCAAAGCAAAGCTAAAAAGTAGTCTCAATGATGACGAAAACAGCTTTAGAAAAAATAAACAAAACTCTTCTGGTAGAATGAAAAGCGAAAATGATTTTTATATGGATTATGGATAAGGAATTACATGCATTGATTAAGTAATTGATTGGTTTAAATGGATCTCTCGTGCAATTGTACTGAATGACTATGTGAGATGCGTAGGAGGTATGTTTGTGGTTGTGTGGGATAGGCTCTGGAAAAAGAGAGATTGATTGGTTGCACTTGGGTAAGGGCTGGAGTAGAGGGGTAGTGGAAAGAATTTGATTGTCATTAGGTTTTTACGGGAGAGAAACTAGATAAGATTGGTGGTAAAGGGAATTAACACGTAAAATAATAGGAAAAATATACCAAAGGACCTAAGCTTAACATAACGAAAGTTGCCTCAAGGAATAAGGACAAACGTTTCTATTGCAATGCACACAGTCTTCGGAATAAGAGGAGTTTTAGTTATATGATTGAGGAAGATAGTCTGCATAACCGAGTCTTGGGGAGATGAAGCCAAAATAAATGAAAGTAAAAATGAATATGAAGTAAATGATTGCAGCATGCACATTAAATGGCGGACGAATAGAATTGGTTGGGAGATGAGTATTTGTTAAAAATAACGAAAAATCAAACCAAAATAACACAATAATAATATATTACGAGATTCGCAAATGGTGGAAGTGCTATTGATAGATATTAGGGTTAGTAGAACTCTGGAAGTGCGATTAGGGGCTTTTTATAGATCACTAAAACAATCCTTTCAGATTGATAAGCTACGGTAGAGGAAATTGTAGCGTGGCAAGATTGCAAGCGGGAGGATTATAAGCTCTGTTTGATGTCTTGGTGTTTCGGAGGACACGAAGCCGGGTATTTATTCTGGTGATGTGGCCAGTTGGAAGACTAGAGCCGATTGTAAGTCTAACTCTTGTCGCCCTTGTAAATCGTTCATTTTTCCTAAGTTGTTGAGGTCTCGTAAATTGTGCGTTGTTGCTAAGTTATTGTTTAGCGATTGTAATTATTCGTTGTTTAACACTCGTAAATCGTTCGTTGTATCCGGCGTTGAACACTAAGATAAAGAACATCATAGGTTACTCTTTTTTTCATTTCTCTATCCTGCACAAGCTATCTAGGAAGTGTTAAATATGGCATCGAACTTGAAAATATACGTTCTAAGGTCCTTCGTTGGCGAGATTATAGAGTGATTAAACAGGTTTGACTTAGTCGCTAAGTTTGGAAAGTAGTATTCCTTTATTTTTAGAAGGAAGTGCGTTTGCAGTTTATAGTGAATTAACTGATGCACAAAAGGGGAACATAGTCGATAAAAACAGCTTTGATGGCTTTTTCCGATTGACTCTTTTCCAGCATATGATGAAAGCTATCGTAGTTGTGCCGCTAGCGGTCGTATCTAGTGAGTTACGATAGATGACCAAGAATGAGTAAAACGAGTTCGATTTGTCTTATCGTAGCAGAATTAGTGAAAAGGCCAGTTGTTGCTGCGGTGACTGTGAGCGATACTCACGTGCAAGATCGTGGGTCGAGCACTTTTCTGGCGCAACTTGATCCTAATGTGAAAGGTAAACAAATTGAGTCTTGAGCAGTATCTTGTTTCAACCTCTCTCAGATATTCGGAGAAAGAGGTCCTTCAGATGAGATTTTGATGCGCGGCGTTCCGTTCAAGGTAAATTATTGAAGAAGTATGTAATGAGTGGGACGTACATCGGAATTATCGGGCAGCCCATCGACCATCAGGAATGGCATCAAAAAGTGCCTTCACTCTATTACACTGGGTTACAGAAAAAAAATGTAAGTTGTCTAAGTTTTTTGGCTGATTTACGACTATTTTGCACAGATGAATACGAAAATGACATCCGTTTTTTTCCGATCAGGTCAAGTTTTTGTGCTAAGTCGATTTTTAAAAATTCGAACTTATAAATAAATCAGAGATTTTTGTGGCATTTTAGGCTTATAAAAACATCGTTTTTTAACAAAATTTATTAATTAACTTATTAAAATTGATTAGAGTGCATTGAAAAGTTGGTATTAGGTCATCATTGTTCAGAATTCAGGGGATTAACTTCCGTTTCTTTGAACTGCTAGAAAGCTCAGCGTAGAGATTCCTCTCTTCAGATTTCAACAGTAATCAGACATCATGACTGCATCTCAGCGTCCCTGATACCTGTTCTCCAGCTCTTTCATGACCTGATAGAATCTTTCCCTGCTCGTCGCTCATCATCCTAGATTCTCAGGAAACCGATCCATGTATGAGAATAAATAATACATTTTGATGCTCATGTTGGATCCGAAGTTTCTGAAAGAAGTCACCATACTGGTGACAAGTTCTGTGTAGTTCCTGGCCTTCTTGTTGCCAATAAATTTATTCACGACCACAACAAAAGCCTTCCACGCTTCCAGTTCCTTCGTTCATTGAATTTTCAAACTCTGATGAGCTGATAGAGTTGAGGACTGTCAAAGAGGCCACCTTTTAACTTCTCTATGGTTAATCCTGGAAAACGTGGCAAAAGTAAGTGAAGCAGCCACCGTCCTTGTCCAGAGCTTCGGTGAACTCTTTGATCATTCCAAGCTTGATATGCAAGGGTCCCTAATATTCCACATGCACAGAAAGCACGGGTACTTGGTGAACCCAGACTGTTGTCGCAACAAAATGTTCACCATCTTCAGGTTAACACAAATCCACTACTCATGCTGATCTTAATTTTATTCAGTGCGTACTTCACCGCTTCATACTACTCCTTCAGTGTAATCGAGTGAGCAAGGGCTACAAAGGAAAACTGGTTGCCGTTGTGCAGCAGAACACATTTCAGTGATCACTTGCTGCTATCGACGAACAGTCGCCAATCTTCGGGTTGGTACTCCAAACTTGTGCAGAAGCTGCACAATATACGAGGGGCGGTCAATAAGTTTTGCGAATCGGTAGGGCAAAACAGAGGAAGGGGGATGGCTGTTTGTGGGGGTGTTAGGACAAGTTATGACAAGTCAGGACCTGCAGCCGCACGCTCCTGCCTCGTCTATTTAAGAAGCAGTAGCTGATCGCAGATCGTCAGTCACAAATTTTTCAACAATGGAGAAGGTTGAGCCCCGCGCAGTGATCAAATTTTTGACCAAGGAAGGCAAGAATGCAAAAGAGATCCATGAACGCATGGTTGCAGTGTACAGCGACACTGCCCCTTCCTATACAACCATTGCTCGCTGGAATAGGGAGTTCCGCCATGGTCGTGAGTCCCTTGAAGATGACCCCAGGACGCCCGTCAGACGTGACCAAGGAGGACAATGTGCCCCGTGTGGAGAGGATGATCCTCGAAAATCGACGGGCGAAGGTCGAAGAAATCGAGCGAGAACTTGGAATATCACATGGAAGTGTTATCAACATCATCCACGACAATTTGGCCATGACCAAGGTCTCTGCCCGTTGGGTCCCTAGAAACCTCACGCCCTATGATCGACTTCAACGTCGTCAAAGTCCACAAGGCCAGAGTTGCACAAGCTGCCCTGCGCGAGTGCGGATTCAAGGAACTCAACCATCCCCTCTACAGTCCAGATCTGGCCCCTAGCGACTACTGTTTATTCCGCCAGCTTAAGGCTGCACTGCGTGGACGCCGGTTTGGGAACGATGAAGATGTCCAGCTCGCCGTCTAGGAGTGGATTCAACTGCAGTCGGGAGATTTCTGGTTGTCGGGAAATTTCTGGTTGTCGCGAATTCGAAGCCTCAGGGACAAGTGGCGCAAGTGCATTGAAGTCGAGGGTAGTCATATTGAAAAATAATAAAACACTTTTCCTCATATCTCGTTTCCTTATATCCGAATTGCAAAACTTATTGACCGCCCCTCGTATATTTATAGTACACTAAGTCCTCTTCAGAGAAAAAACGGAGGTACTCTTGAGGTATTTTTACGGTAGAAGGTGATGCGAGCATTGTCAGAGAGGATGTTTTTTTTCGCCTTCAATCTGGATCCAACAGTTTGGCAGAGGACTTTGGCAAGCTGAGATCGCGAACTAGATCATTTAGCTCCTTTTGGGAAAACGATGTGGAGCATCATCGTCAAGAAACACTTGTTTATTTTCTTCAACACTGGAGGAATCTTCGTCACTGTCAGGAAGTTCTCCAAAGACGGGTACTGTAATTTCATTACAATGAGCTACAGGACGATCTGCTGATTGAAGATCAGGAGAAAGATTGTTGCATCATATAAAGATACCAGTAAATGTAAAAAACGTAAAACACATCATGTGGCGATAAATCAAAAGGTTGACATGATTGAGCTAAACTAACATAATTTTTGGATTCAGCACATCAAAGTTGTCCTAAATCAGCTAAAAAGAACTTAGACAATAAAGTTGGTGTTGGTCATTGTTATGAAGTACATGACTGCTCGAGGCAGACCGATCCACTAAAAGTTGTCTTCTGGTACAACTTGTCTACAAGGAGTGAAACGGCAGCAGACTCGGCTCCCTGCAGCGAATTACATAAATACATGGCGGTACCATTTTTGTTTTTAAACTAAATGAATAATTATGTTAATAGAGATCTGTCCACTTCTGCTAATATCGGGGACACGCTATTGGTGAAATCCCCGAGAGCTAGATGTACTCCCGGATGGACAATAGAAGGGTAACTTCTGCGAATAATGTAGTTGATGGTATACCACGACACATTCTCGATTTTCGAAGATTGTTTAACAAGGAAGAAGAGGGACGTGGAAGCGATGAGGAGTCTGAGGTTGGTAAAACAAAGTGATGCTGAATTGCATTGAAAAATGAAGGAGATCCAGTTGTGGCTTTTTGAGTTCAGTTCGTCGCCGTCGGCCTCCGGGTTGGTTGCGGGACTATGAGTGGTGATGTATATATGAAGGTGGGGAGGGATTTTGGTGTGTAGGAGACACGAAGCCGGTTAATTAATCTGGTGACGTCACCAGTTGTAAGTCGTTCATTGTTCCTAATTTGATGAGGTCTCGTAAATTTTGCGTTGATGTTGAGTGATTGTAATTATTCGTTGTTTTTTTTACGTAAGGAACATCAGAGCTTACATTTTTTTTTCACTTATCTAAGCATGCACAATTGACAGTCTTTTGAGGTTGAAAGCACACTGGGCCCAGCGACGTGGGAAAGTTCTCAACTCGCCCACGCTTTTCGGGGAAGGGACAGGGGTTATATTTCATCGCTCATCTTCCAACATCCCTCTATCGACAATGGTGCCCAGACCTGGGAGCAGGTGGAGCATTAACTCCTCTACAATGTTTCCAGGAGGCGTTCGGATGTATATCAATATGCTCCGCTTCTAGGAGGTGGGTGGGGAAGAGGGGTACTGTAGCGTGGCAAGATTGCAAGCCGGTGACTTATTCGCTCTGCTTGATCGAGTCTTTTGGGGAGACTCACGATAGCTGAGTCGACTAGGGCGTTACGTACATTGGTCCCAACGACGTGGAGAAGGTCTACGCAACTCGCCGCACGCTCTGTTAGTTATTTATCCCACTTTCCCTCTTCCTACTCCGCTCTATTGACAAAATAAACCTAGTGCAATTGTGAAGCAGTTATTCGTGAGGATTTTAATTTATCAACTGATTGGGAAATTATGATAAGCAGAGATATAGTTAGTCTAAGATTTATTGAATATTTTCGGGATAACTTCCTTAGGCAGGGAGTAAATCAGCCAACTCGTGGAGAAAATGTAGTGGATCTGTTCTTAACCAATCATGAATTCATACCCAGGGAACTTATATCTGGGGAAGCACTAAGTAGTAAGTGATCTTCAGATACTCCGTTTAACTCTGAGTAATACAATAATCATTGTTAGAAATAAATTAAAATTCCAATTTCCACAGTTTATTAGATCAAATTGACTTGGAGGAGAAGTTCAGAGATAGGAATGCTTATAAAATGCTGGATACTTTCAAGCTAGTATTAAATATGCCAATAATGGTGTTGGTATTAAATATACCCATGTGAACGAACAAACTAGAAGAAAGACTCCCACGGCGCATGTCGCATTTTTGTTCCTTCATTCTCTTGTAGAATCTGCTGCTTTCGCCAATGTATACTTGATTCCAAATTGTGCATGGAATATAATAAGCCCCTGTTCTTTATCGGTGGATCTATTTTTAGACAGACTATTTCGAATCGTTTTTTCGTATTGAAAGGCAAGATTGATGTCGTTGGCCCATGTCAACTTTTTAAAATTAATTTATTGGGGCGAATAAGGAAATGTAATACTTTTTCTTCCCTAGGATTAGCTGATGAGTAAAAGTTGGTTCTGGCTTTATAATGACATTTTTCTATGAACCAAAGGGGATACTGTAGCTCAATGAATGTTTGGATGATCGTAATGATTTCATTTTGCAGGAAACAAGGATCACATATGGGATATGTTCTCAGGAACAAGAAAGAAATGTAATGTAATGGTGGGGTGGATGTGAAACAACATCCACCCCACCATTACATTTCAAGTAGAATTGGAACAAAACCACTCATTGTCATTTCTGGATGTCAAAATATCTAAAGTAAACAACAAAACATATTGTTATTTTTACCGGAAACTAACCAACTCTAATTCCTGCATTCACTATTTCTCTTACCACTACGAATCAGTTAAAAGGTCCGTAGTTTCTTTCCTGTTCCTGAGAGAATATCACATATGTGATCCTTGTTTCCTGCAGGATGAAGTCAACACGATCATCGAAACATTCATTGAGCTGCCGTATCCCCTTTGGGTTTAAAAAGTTAGCACGGGCCAACAACATCAATGTTGCCTTTCAATACGAAAAAACGACCCGAAATAGTCTGTCTAAAAATAGATCCACCGATAAAGAACAGGGGCTTATTATATTCCATGCACAATTTGGAATCAAGTATACATTGGCGAAAGCAGCAGATTCTACAAGAGAATGAAAGAACATATGTAAATGCGGCATGCGCCGTAGGAGTCGTTTCTTCTAGTTTGTTTCTCCATGTGTCAAATAAAAACCATTAAATTGACATTGATAATGCAAAAATAATTTATAGTTCTCACAATTATATACATAGGCGTCTAATAGAATCAGCTCTTATAAGGGAAATTCCAAACTTTAATACTTCCGATGGGCAATTCAACACTCAACCCTTGATGAGCACGAGATTTGTACTTCCTCTACTCAAAAATGCCGCTGCCCCTACATCCGCCCCTCCCGCCCCCCTAATCCCATTCCGACTTGTAAATTTGTGTTTAGTTTACCAGCAATTAAAGATGACGGAGATCTCAGTCGAAACCTGGTTTCGCAAATAAATTGATCATATATATATATATATATATATATATATATATATATATATATATATATATATATATATATATATATATATATGTGTGTGTGGAGGAACACTTAGGATCAAAGAGAGCAAAGGGCGGAACAAGAAGGCAATCCTTACTGAGAAGACAGAAATACCTCCAGGGGAATAAAGTTTGAAATTCCTGGCCGGGACACGAACACGTTTCTGCTGATTGCTGATCAGATGCTCTAACGTTAAACTACCAGGCACAGTGACTCTACTTCGCCCAAAGCGTTAAACTCAGTGTCGAAGAATACCCTTTGTCGAGATATACTTCTTTTTTTTTTTGAAGTATACTTTTGTCAAAGAATGCTATTTTTGTTTTTTTTTAAGGAAGAGCCGCTTCAACACGTAATGCTATGGAGAAATGCACAGGAATTATCCCAAGATAAACATATATTTTAAATTTAACAATTAACTACAAAAAAAAACGCTAAACCAAATTTTAATAGGCTACACATAAGCACACCAATTGCCGATTAGTTATTTTATCGCGACACTTTTAGATTAGCGTTAAACATTAAATTAAATTACTCTCTTCTACTAGTAAATATGACGGTGTTCACGCACAATTGTTTCTACTTCCGTTAAATCGTGAAACGTAATAAACTCATACTAACGCAATATGAATATAAATGTTCTTTCTAACTTACATGAGAGAAGGTATCAGGGGTTGCCGGATGTTGATGGATGGCTTTTCTCGCGCTTGGGAGAGTTGAAGTGGCCGATGATGGAATTTCGTTGAGACGGGAGGGAGGAAAAGAGGGAGGACGGGCGATTTCAACTTCTTATTGCAACCTTGCCTCCTGTTACGTTAAGAATACGGAGAGAGTTAATGTGCTCTTAGCTCAAAGAGTCCTCTTCTGGATACTCTCGAAGCCTATTTGTACCCTATACTTTATCGCTGGGTGCCCCATTTTTTTTTTTTAAGGGGCTATCTGGCGACTACCCACTTGGGCATAAGGTGCCGCAAACAAACAGCCTAGTTCTAGGCTACTTTAAAATAAAAATTTTAACAAAAACAAAAATAAAAAGGGATAACAATCAGGGAGCAAGCTCCGGCATCAGGCGGAGGTCCTCCTCCCCCTAAAGCAGGAGCCTGCGACCTACAAAAACAAACAAACAAACAAACAACAAAAACAACTAGTTAAATAAAAGGGACAAGGCCGGCCTCCCCGAAAAAGTCTATCAGTCCACCAGTCATGGTGCACGCACTCGTCCCGAGTACAAGGGAGAAGCGGTAGCGACCCGGCCCAGCCCGGTACCGGGACAGGTAACGTGCGCGAAGATCACACAGACTGGGACATTCGACAAGAATGTGCCGAACATTCTGGGGGACGACGCAGTCATCGCAATAGGGCGCAGGCGAGCGCTCCATCAAATAGCAATGCGTCACACGAGTGTGCCCGATTCGGAGACGACAGAAAGCGACCTGAAGCCGTCGCGGAATTGGGGGATAGGTCCTTTGGAACAGTCGCGGCGCAATGGCACGCAACTTTAAGTTCCCTTCGACTGTCTCCCATCTACTTTGCCAAGCAGTACTAAGAGCTGCCCGTATTCCTGTCATGTAGTCGGTGTGAGGAAGAGCGAAACGCTGGTCAGGTCGCAGAGTCCTCGCGGACTCTTTGGCGCCCCCATTGACGCGCTCATTCCCCGCAATTCCTACATGTCCAGGAACCCAGCAGAAGATAATTTTGACATCTGCCCGGCTCGCCAAAACCGTGGCGTCACGGATATCGCGAACCAGGGGATGCGGAGATTCCAATGCCTCGAGAGCACTCAGGGCGCTTTGTGAGTCGCTATAGATCACAATCCGGTCTCCAAACCGGCACGTCACGTAATATCCCGTACCGAGTGGTGTATTGCCACCAGCTCGGCCGTGAAGACAGACGCAGCGCCTGGTAGAGCCCCACTGACTTCAAACAGAGGGGATACGGCGTGGAAGCCGACCCCCTCTTGGGACTTGGAGCCATCCGTATACACTGGCACGGTTCCAGCGTGACACGAGGTGTGGTCTAAAAAGGTCGAACGCAATACTCCCGGCGCCGTGCAAGCTTTGGGAGCAGAGGCGTAGCGACAAATAGCCAAATGTGGTACCCTCCAGGGTGGCGTCCTGGGCAGAACCAGGGGCGCCACCGGCCCGAGAGCTATATCTACCTCTCGAAGGAGTTTCCTGGCCCTAAACCCAAAGGGCTTAGGGTATGACTGGCGTCTCTCGGCGGCATAGGCACCGGTAAGATCAGCTGCGGATGCAGTGAGAGCTGTTGGCGACTGAGGGAGGCGCCGGGCTCGCGCGTACAGTCGAGTGATACACTGCACGCGGCGCAGAGCGAGTGGCATCTCCCCAGCATCGACCAACAGGCTCTCAATGGGGGAAGTGCGGAAGGCACCGGTCGCAAGGCGAAGGCCGGAGTGAAGGATCAAATCCACCTTCCGCAATAAACGCTGGGCTGCGGATGAATAAAACTCGCATCAGTAGTCGAGCCTCGAACGAACAAAGGATCGATAAAAAAGTAGGGCAGTAGCCCTATCAGCGCCCCAAGCGCTGAACGTCACGGAACGGAGAATGTCCATGGCGCGGGTACAAGAGACCATAAGGCTGCAAATATGAGCCTCCCAGGTGAGGCGTCGGCCGAATACAAGACCAAGGAAACGGTGCTATTCAACCACATCCAGGCGCACCCTGATAAAAAATAAATCTGGGTCAAAGTGGAGCAGGGGATGGCGGCAGAAGTGCACCACCTTAGTCTTAGCCAAAGAAAACCGAAACCTGTGCGCTTCGGCATAGCGAGAGACGCGGTTCAATGACTGTTGGAGTCGACGCACCAGAGTTGGCATCTGGGCCACGCCAAAAGAGATCGAAAGGTCGTCCACGTAGAGCGTAGCTAAAACATCATCCGGCAGCACCGAGGTGATGCCGTTATTGCTCAGGGCAAAGAGTGTGACACTGAGGACACTTCCCTGCGGGACACCCTCTTCCTGCTCCTTTGGGCTGGAGAGAGCTCCCCTCAGCTGTACGCGGAAAGGACGATCTCCCAAAAATTCAGATATAAAGACGGAGGCCTCCTTTCGCCCCCATCGTGTGGAGAGTTTCCATAATACCGTATCACCATGCGGTATCATAGGCCTTCTCCAGATCGAAAAACACCGTGGCGTAGTGCTGTCTACGAAGGAAAGCCTCGCAGACGGCATTTTCCAGTCGGAGCAGAGCATCCGACGTGGAGTGGAACTTGCGGAAGCCGCACTGTGCACAAGACAGATGGCCTCCGCTGTCCAGGGAAAAGGCTAGTCTAACATTTACCAATTTCTCCATCAACTTGCACACGCAAGAGGTTAGAGAGATTGGGCGGAAACCGGTCGGAGTAGAGTGATCTCTCCCCGGCTTGCGAAAGGCGAGCACAGTAGCGATTCGCCAAGAATCTGGGAGAAGACCTTCCACCCAGATCTTGTTGAACAAATCTAACAGAAAGGCCATGCCTCGTTTACCCAGGTGTCGAATCATGGCGTACGGGACATCGTCCGGACCATGGGTGGTGTCCGTGCACGAAGCGAGGGCGGAGCGCAACTCGCTCCCAGTAAATCTGTCGTTGAAGGGTTCTCCGCCTCTGGAGGTAAAGTTCAGCCGGCGGCCTCCCGCGATATCACGACGTGCATTGAATCCTGGTGGAGCAGCTCCTCGGCTAGAGAATGCGGAAAAAGCGGTAGCGAAGGATTTCGCCACGGACGCGGAGTCCGAGATTGCGGTCCCTTTCTCCTGGAGAACGGGAAGGGGGGAAGGCCTGCAAGATCTCGCCCCGAATCTTTTTGACTCGCTTCCACACCTCTGCTAAAGGGGTCTTTCCCGTTAAATGAAGACACGTATGCCCGCCAAGAAGAGCGGCGGGCGTGATTCGAAATATACTGGAACCTAGCCCGACGGAATTCACCGACAGTGAAATCGTTCGGGCTGCGCTTATAGCGCATGTAGGCATAACCCTTCTGTTTGAGGGCCGTCTCACACTCGGCCGACCACCATGGGAGTGGTCGGCGTGCAAAACGGCAAGACGTTTTAGGAATAGTAGTCAGGCCTGCGGCAATGAGGTTGCCGGTTAAGAACTCAAGTGCCTCATCTACCGACCTAAACTCCTCGACTGAGATAGAAAATTCAGTCATTTCCTGAAATGCTGGCCACCACGCCCGTGCAGAGCACCACCGAGGTGGGCTCTCAGGCGGCAGTTGCCCTGAAAATGATATTTGAATGGGAAAGTAATCACTACCATGGAGTTCATCGACCACCTCCCAATCAAAATCAGGCTGTGCATCCGAAGAGCACAAAGATAGGTCAAGGCAAGAAAATGAAGCGGTTCTCGGACAGTGATGCATAAACTCATCCACGTTTAGGACACCCATCTCAAGCTCTTCGATCAGATGGGCAAGGACTTGTCCCCTGGGATTTATAGAGTAATTTTCCCAGAGATGATGCCTGCCATTCAGATCTCCAAGCAAGAGAACGGGCCTCGGAAACCGTGCTAACACGCAGCGGAAGTCCCCCGCGTCGAAGTCAGCTGCCGGTGGAATGCACGCATAAATGATAGTATACCTCCCATCCAGTTGATGCTGCACAGACACTGCCTGAAAGGAGGTATCTAAATTGAAAGGAATAACGGAGACATCATCCCGGGTGTAAAGCGCGCATCCCCCAGCCCGGCCATCCCGCTGTGGTGTGGTCGCAAGACCCTTATACCCCGGGAGGGCTGGCAGGCGGCACGCGCCTACAATGGTCTCTTGCAAAAAGATTGCTAACGTTGAACGGGACGAGACGAGCCTCCGCAGCTTCTCCCAGTTGGCCCGGAGTCCACGGCAATTCCATTGATGGAATATCCCCTCCAGGCCTAGCCCGGAGGAGACCCGGGGGCCCTCCTCGAACAGAAGACCCTCACGGGAAGGCCGTACGCTTCTCGGAGGCAGAACCCCGGCGATATTGGTTGGAAAAAGCACTGTCGCCTTCAAAGACTTATTGGAGGAGGTTAAGCTTGCCATACGAGTCTTTTCCTCCTTCCACCTCGAAACCTTAGGCGGGCATGGCTGCTTTGGAGGCGCGGGGGGGGGGGCCTCTTTTCGAGGAACTACTGTCTCCGAGCCACTCAGCCCACCACTAGGCGTGGGCGAAGGAGCCGAAGCTCCTTTGATGCTCTCCTCCTTTCGGGGGACAGCTATATGAACCCCGGAAGATCACCTAGCGACCAACTTCAGGGATGTTGCCTCCTGTGAGTGTAACCCCTCGGTGGAGGCGCGTGGCCGTTTCGCCTTACGGCAAACGGTCACGCTGGGGGAAGAGGGGGAAGCCCTGGTTTTACCCGGGGCTGGGTATGAACCCTTTTTGCCGCTAGCTTTACCAAGGGAGGGCCCGGGTTGAGTAGAACCCGCAGAAGGGCTCCGAATGTGCATGGAAACAACCGTGCTCGTTGGGCTATATGGGCCAGGAGCAGAGGGTGTCTTTCTAACTATTGAGGCATAAGACGTCCCTGGCAGAGCAAGGCGCACCAGGTCCAAGTCCTTAGCCTCGCGGAATGAGAGTCAATCCTGGGCCTGAAAGTCCAGGATTTGTTTCTCAAGGAGATATGCACCGCATGCACCTAGCATGGTCTCCTGCAAAACGATAGCTAATGGGGAACGGGACGAGCCTCCGCAGCTCCTCCCAGTTGGCTCGGAGTCCACGGCAATTCCATTGAAGGAATATGCCCTCCAGGCCTAGCTTGGAGGAGACGCGGGGGCCCTCCTCGAACAGAAGACCCTCAAGGGAATAGCCATACGCTTACCGGGGGCAGAACCCCGGGCACTGTTGCCTTCGATGACTTATTGGGGAAGGTTGGGCTCGCCATGCGAGTCTTTTCCTCCCTCCGCCTCGTAACCTTAGGCGGGCGTTGCGGCTTCGGAGGCGGGGGGCCCTCTTTTCGAGGAACCACCGTCTCCGAGCCACTTGCTTTACCTCGGGGTGTGGGAGAAGGAGCCGAAGCTCCTTTGTTGCTGTCCTCCTTTCGGGGAACAGATTTAGGAACCCCGGAAAATAGCCTAGCGACCATCTTCAGGGGTGTTGCCTCCTGTGAGTCTAACGACTCGTTGGAGGCGCGTGGCCGTTTCGCTTTACGGGAAACGGTCACGCTGGGGGAAGAGGGAAGAGCCCTGGTCTTAGCCGGGGCTGGATATGAACCCTTTTTGCCGTCCGGCTTCACCAGGGGAGCGTCCAGGTTGGGTAGAGCCCACAGAAGGGCTCCGAATGGGCGCGGAAACAACCGTGCTCGTTGGCCTGGATGGGCCAGGAGCAGAGGGTGCCTTTCTAACTATTGAGGCATATGACGTCCCAGGTAGAGCCGGGCGTGCCAGGACCAAGTCCTTAACCTCGCGGAATGAGAGTCAATCCTGGGCCTGAACGTCCAGGATTTCTTTCTCAAGGAGATATGCATTGCATTGCTTCCAAGAAGCGAAGTGCGGCTCTCTGCAATTGACACACTTGGCCACAAACGATTTAGACTTATCGTGTGCGGCCTTGGAGTAATTTACACAGACTTCGGGTGACCATGACTTTGCACGTCTACAAGAACGATTCGTATGGCCGAAGTGGTGACAGTAATAGTACTGCCGCGGCAGTGGAAGGAATGCCTTCACGCGGTAGCGGTACCAACCAGCACGCACCGACTCAGGGAGCTTGTCACAGTCGAACGTGACGAAGAGTCTAAGGGTGGGTGTCGATGCCCCTTCCTGTTTTCTCATCACACGTTCGACCTTGACCGCCCCAAGGTTAGCCAGCTCTAAGGTGATGTCCTCAATAGAGTAGTCAACGAGTTCCCTCGCATAAACTACTCATTTCACAAAGTTCATGGTTGAGTGCGGCGTCACACTTACCGGAGTGCTATGAAGTTTCCAAAGAGCACTTATCTAGGCTGCCTCGAGGGACCCGCGCATTCGCTAGAAGGCTCCCGTCCGCGAAACGGGTCACCTTCGGCTCTCTACCAATTTTACTACCTAATGCTCTCCTCTGATGGATCATGATGCCCTTGGCCAACATGGTGCCATCAGTGGAGCGAATAACGAGTTAGCGTTTGAAGCCAGTGGGCTCGAAAACGCCAGGTAACCTTTGAATCAGGGGCCACAATGGTAATGCTTTGTCGCTTACCAAAGTTGCAGCAGACCCATCCGTCCCCGCAGCCCCCACGGATGGATAGGAGCCCCGAGTCTTCTCTGTCTTTTTGGTGTTTTTAGTCTTTTTGTTTTTTGGAGAGGAGGGCTGTGAATGAACCCGCTTCTTACCTCCGCCGGCAGAAGCCCCTAGGCCAAATGGACCGGCCTCAGCTAGGTCCTGCTATTAAATGGAAAAGGTCCTGGTGGTCGCAGGGGCACCGGTCGGAGGAGATCCCTCTTATTCTTGTACTGACTCAGAAACCCTAGATGTTTGAAAAGGACCCTGCATAGGGGCGGATTCGTGTTCGGTGTTTGGCGCCGAGCCCAAATTCCGCCCCATGGAAGGCCCTACCGTCTGAGGCTGGGTTTCCTCAAGGACCATGTCTATCACAGGAGGGGCCTCCTTTTGGTCATCCCCTCCAAGGACATCGCAGGTCCCCTTGGCAGTGTCGCCAGTCTTGTGTAGGGTGCACAGGTCTTGACCCCGGCAAGGTTTAAAATTCTTTCCAGCAGGTCTTTTGAGGGAAGCGACCGAAGGGGCCTGGCTTTCCTCTCCCCCCTAAAGGGGTTTGCCCTACCGAGCCGCTTACACGAGGGGCGGTGGACAATGGGCTGTCTGCTGGCTTTCTTGATAGTCCCCTTAGTAAGAAAAGGAGGGACTCCCGCTGGAAATAGGGAGGTGCCCGAAAGCACCTCCAGTGAAGGACGTTAGGGGGAGTCCCCTACACCCGTAGGCGTAGTAGAGGAGTATGCCTCCTCTCCGGTAAGAGAAATATAGAGTGTCCCCTGCGCAAGCGCAGGGGGGGGGGACCTCCATTTTTTCGGTGGAGCTGCCCGAGGGCGGCTCCGTCGATGTACTAGGGGGAATGGGGAGTGATTTGGGTTTTTTTTCATACATAGGCATGGTGACCCTCTTTTTTATACGGGACGCAATAGCTCATCACCTCTCGCAGTTGCCCGCACTGCAAGAGGTGCTTACAGGCCGCCATTTGGTACCACCCCTCCCGCCTGGTGACCTGGCAGTCCATCGGCATGGCGGCTCCACCTTGAACACGGCGAAAACTGAGTGTGAAGAGGAAAGGAAAAGGGATGTGAGGAAGTTATGGGTGGGGATGAAGCAGGTTGTTAAAAACCAGCCACCCCAGACCGGAGCTCAGGGGTTACGCAACATTGTCTCTTCCCCCTCAGCCCCGATCCGGGACGGTTGGCTGAGAAGAAGGTCAGCATCTACCCTGTGAAATTAGAGTCTGACCAGAGAAAGTTCTGGGAGAGGTTGTATGAAAATCAAGGAAACAAGTGTTTTGAAAGAAGGAGAAGAGGCTAAGCTGGGGTCGGACAGGGTGCTGAGTCCCGTCAGCACGTCGGCCAGGATGGCAAATCGCCGCGCTATTACGTAGACAGGATGCCCCACTAGTTTGGGGGTATACGAGGGACAAGGGGATTTCTACTGTAACTGAACAAAGGTAACCTAGTTGGAGCTTGGTTCTTCCCCTCTCACTCTGACGGAGCTTGCGCTGTGAGGGTCACTCGAGTGTGAGCGGGATTTCTTTTCTCTAGTCAGACTTCTTCTAATTCTGTAAAGGATTCTTCGGTATGGCACCGATACGAAACTTGACGTTCTATGTTAATTCGGCACTGGGGGAAGGATCGATCTTGTAAAACTAATCCTTTATCGTCTCTCCTCGAATAATCTTGACTGGCTGAAGGATCGATCTTCACGAACTGATCCTATATCGTTCTCACCGAATAATAATCTTGACTGGCTGAAGGATCGATCTTCTCGAACTGTGCCTAAATCGTTCTCACCGAATAATCCTGACTGGCTGAAGGATCGATCTTCTCGAACTGATCTTAAATCGTTCTCACCGAATAATCTTGACTGGCTGAATGATCGATCTTCTCGAACTGATCCTAAATCGTTCTCACCGAATAATCTTGACTGGCTGAAGGATCGATCTTCACGAACTGATCCTATATCGTTCTCACCGAATAATCTTGACTGGCTGAAGGATAGATCTTCTCGAACAGATCCTATATCGTTCTCACCGAATAATCTTGATTGGCTGAAGGATCGATCTTCTCGAACTGATCCTATATCGTTCTCACCGAATAATCTTGACTGGCTGAAGGATCGATCTTCTCGAACTGATCCTAAATCGTTCTCACCGAATAATCTTGACTAACTGATTGATCGATCTTCTCGAATTGATCATATATCGTTCTCACTGAATAATCTTGACTGGCTGAAGGATTGATCTTCTCGAACTGATCCTTCTTCTTTCTTATTGAATTCTAATCCCTCTCTCTTTCTTTCTGGGGCTTATTTATAGGCGGATCACCGCCCCATCTAAGCGGGAAGGGGCAAGGCTGCAGAAGGGAAAGCGAGTGGTGAGGTCGCATCTGGGAGAGTGAGGAGGTTGGCACTGAGGTGTCCAAGTTGGCTTGTTAATTAGAGAGACTACCAACCGCCATCCTCCTTGGCGTGCCTTTTGACTGGCACCGCTTTTTGGTGCTATGACCACGGGCCTACGGATCTCGTTGGTAATTGGATCTTTTGAGCGTCGTTTAAGGGCCTTTGGTGGTTACCTTAACACAGATGGTCGCTCCAACTACCTATGCGGCGGGGAGATAAAACAGGGTAGGCAGTTAGACTGTTGTTCGTCGGCTACCGTTCCCATGAGTCTCCTCATTGGACTCTATTCTCCGGCTTTTTCCACAAAGGGAGGGGGGGAGGGACTTTATTGTATATGTCCGCCTAGCCCTCCGGGATGCTTTATATTGCAATTCCTCTCCACCCGGTATCTCCCTAAGCTAGTAACCTCTAAGAAATTTTTATATTAAATCTTCTTACCCGCTCACAATTTAAAGGCTCATATCCATGTCACATACAAAGAAAGAGCAAATACAAATTCTGCGGGTGGTAACACCACTACAGCGCTTTCGCCATATTTATTTTCTGCCTTTCAAACCCATTTTTAGGACAGAAAGAAAAATGCAGAAACTTTGTTTTGCAAGCTATATAACAATATAATACAAGAGAAAGAGAAATTTGTCGCGAATGAGCAATGAGACAAAAAAAACAGGAGGTTTTTTAAATGTAAGAGAAAGGGACATTGGAAGAACACTTAGTATCAAAGAGTGCAAAGGGCGCCACAATAGAGGCAATCCTTACTGAGAAGACAGAAATAACGCCAGGGAAAAAAGTTTCAAATTCCTGGCAGGGACTCGAACCAGGGTCTGCTGATTGCCGGTCAGATGCTCTTTCTCTTTCTTTTGTGCTATATTGTTATATAGTCGGCAATACAAGGTTTCTGCATTTTATTTCTGTCCTCAAAATGGTTTTGAAAGGTAGAAAATAAATATGGCGAAAACCCTGTGGTGGTTGTTGCCACCCGCAGGATTTGTATTTGCTATTTCTTTTGCGTGACATGGATAATGAGCCTTTAAATTGTTAGTAGGTAAGAAGATATGGCTCGTCAGCAAGGATGCTTAATGGCCTTGCCAATTGTTCATCTGGGCATTTGATTCCTGTCTAATGATTCGGGGTTTTCGCCATTTACAGCAGTCGCAGGAACAAACCCTTAGTTTCATCCTCTTCGTCGAAAACTGATTCCAAATTCATCAATGAATCAGCAAAAGCCATGTCATAAATTGATTTCACACGAATCCCTGAAGGCCATATGCATTTAGTACCGAAACCGTTCGTACCCAAGGAATTACGAAATACCACGCATGTGTGGGTCCGAATTGATCGTGTTCGAAAACCTCGAGAAGTGCCATATACAGGCCCGTTCTGTGTTGTCGAACGTGAGGACAAAGTGTACAAATTAGAATTCCCTAATGGTCGTCAATATACGGTATCGATAGACAGACTAAAACCACCAAAATTACCAAATCTATTTAATAACAGAGAGAAAAATTATTCGCGACTTACAAATAGTCAAACAATTGAGAATAGACCAAGAACTTTACTCAGTAACAGAATGAAGGGGGATTACCAGATAGCGATGAAAATGATTACAGTAACGTGGAATCCGTTCCAGATACCCAAAGGAATGGTTGAAAAGCGGACGTTATACTCGTTTCGGTCGATGGGTTACATTTACTAAAGATATTTCACACCGTTATTTCTAAACATTTATTCGTGTAGAGCAGATTAGTACATAAAATCATTTTTAACATTAAATGCTTACGCATCCTACCATCTATAATGTTTTCCCAACTTACTGGCATATAATCCAAAAACATTCCACTGATCTTTCCCATCTTGAAAACCGAATGTGATCAAGTAGTATCAATAATCTTACCTTATGTAAGCACCATCCAGGATGCGAATCAACACGCCACGCCAACTGGCAATCGACACCTTTGAATCAGAGCAACACAGAATTCCCTCACCAAGTCTGCCAACTAACTGCCCGTGCATCTCAAGCGTACCCGCACCAAGGCGGTCATTCCAGAATGTTCCACCAAATTCCAATCACACCGAAAAGAAGTTATCCTTACCCGATTAAGACTTAATGTCAGCTTAATCTCTCACAAAAACACCTGTACAGGCAACCATCCTCCATTCTGTGAGGACTATAACAAAAACATGACTCCACCGCATCTAAATTTTGAATGAACAAAACTCAGGAGGGCAAGAAACTCTCTCGCATGCCAGGCCAACATAAAAGGACTAACCCTGTCCAAAGAGAGATACTTTATGAACGATTTTCCTCTCCCAATTATACTTGAATTCATTAAACTATCAGGCTTCTACCACAATATTTGAACTGCTTTAAACCTTAATTTAATTGTTTTAAAACTCTCGTTTTATTATTAATATATACAGGAGCGCTACACCCCGCCCTCTCTATCTATACTAACATGGCTCCCCCTCTTTTCTTGTTTTAAGTGTTATGGAATGCAGCCCTACAACTGAAGTTCCCCCATTCTTGTTGCTCTCCCTTCAACATAATCTTTATTTATTTATTTATTTATTTCGAATCATAGTCATTCATAATATAGCTATAAACAATTTTAGATGAGGCTGTTTACAAATCACCAATAAACCTATCAATGATATTAATAATAATAAATGGAAATAGTCGATGACTATAAGCAGTTTTAACACCCCATACAAAAAAAAAATAATAATAATACCTCAGAGATCTGTTTTGTGCCTATTATTAATTTTAGTTTACATTAACGACCCCTAGAGGTTTGGAATAAACGCAAAATGTGAATATTTGACGACGATACTAATTTATTGGGTTGAGGAATAAGTTCTTGCGGTTTTATAAAATTTATTCATTACCATTAACAATTTTAGAAAAAACTTCATTTTTAATTGATAACAATATGCAATTTAATCAATAATGTATTCTCCGTTGTTATTTACGACTTCTTCCCAACGTTCAACTAGTTTTTCGATGCCTCTGCAATAAAAATCTCTGGATTTTGACTCGAAGAATTCGTCTAACCAGGTTCTTAATTCCACATCAGTATTGAACGAAACGCCGCTCAAATTGTTGGAGAGCGATCGGAACAGATGGAAATCCGATGGAGCCAAGTCTGGCGAATATGGAGGATGCGGCAGGATTTCCCAATTAAGCATTTGGATGGTGTCTTTTGTCATATTGGCAATGTGAGGAGGAGCATTGTCGCGTTGCAGAAGGACTCCATAACGTCGATGAGGTCGCTTTTCACGAATAGCTTCGGCGAGTCGATACATTCGTTGAACGTAGAGTTCTGTATTGACAATCTCGTTATTCGCAAGGAGCTCATAAAGGATGATGCCTTCACAATCCTACCACACACACACACTATCGTCTTTTGTGGATGAAGTCCTTGCTTTAATCGTGGAAGTGTTTTTGTTTTTTTTATTGGGGCTAAGCCATTGTTTTCGATGGTTCATGTCGACATAAACACACCACTTTTCGTCGCCAGTGATGATGTGTTGAAGAAATCTGTCCTTATATCCACGAGTAGTCTTGTGACGAGCAAGTAAACCTGCGGCAATCGTGGAGCGTTGAAGTTTGTTGCTTTCGCTCAAAGCGTGCGGAACCCATGCACCAAGTTTTCATGAAGAAGATCGTTCAATCGATCTTCATCCAACTTAATGGGGCGATCAGAACGTTCTTCGTTATTAAGATTGAAATGACCGTTTTTGAAACGTGAAAAACTCCATTGAGCTGGCCTTTCTGATAAAGCATTTTCTCCGTACACATCACAAATATCGCGACGAGCTTTGGCTGCGCTTGCATTGTTCCCGTCTCGATTGAAAATGAATAACACAACAAGTGTCGAAAATGCGCCTTTCTTTAAACTTGACATTCCATTTTGAGGGTACAGAACAAAAATTAAATTAACACAACTTTTAAATAAACCGCAATGACTTATTACTCAACTTCAAGACGTAGCCTAAGCAAAAGCCTAATAGTCTACGCTGTTAAGAGACGTAGCCTAACCTTTGCAAATTTTGCTTTCATTATTTATTATTGTTTCTTAATATGTGCACAAATCACGTCAACAAAACTTAAATCAACACAACATTTTAAAAAACGCAAGAACTTATTCCTGAACCTAATAAAAGCCAGTATAAGGGGAATTAGTGGAAATTTCCAGTTCAAAGTGATATAATATACTAGCTACTTAGGCACACAAGTCGCAGATGACATTCGATCTTTCAAAAGGCAAAAAAATAAATGGAATTTAGTTATGAAATGGAAAGATGCTGGTTAGACACCGTTGAAAATGGGAGACTTGGGAATAGGAAGAGAAAGGACACTGAGGTTTTCCAAGCAGTGTCCGCTAGAATTATCCCACAGTGAGTGCCAAGGGATTTATTTGTGTGCAATCCATTCATCCAAGAAGTGTCTAGAAATAAGGCAAATATGGCATTAGGCTTTATAAATAGAACTGATAGCTTAAAAGTAAGAAAGCTACTCTCTAGTTATAAAACTCTCATGTTAGGCCACATCTAGAATATTGTATCCCTTTATCAGAGGTGGGTAAACTGCGGCCCACGTTTCATTTCAGAATTCGACAAAATATTGAAAATTACCTATTAACAATTTCTACGTCTGAGCTGACTCATCACTTCGATGGACTTGTTAATGCACAAAAACCTACCTATCCATCTCATTATTTTTTATGTAAGGGCTAGATTCTTATATCAGTCCTTTTTAAATATATTTCATTTGTAGATAAAATGTTTTTTCTTAAAAAATACGATACGTTATAAATACTTATTCTCTTTACTCTAATCTATCTACACGCTCTCTTTTGCTTGCGGAAGATAAGCTAGATTGACTGTGGATAGTCTTTGGATGGAGACGCCTGAGCCCTGGGTACTTATCATATGATGTAGAATTGTAAATCGTTGCTCGCATTCCACGTTAAGATGTAGGTCCCCACTCTGATATAAGTCTGGAAAGAATTACCCCCAAGGGTAATGTGTAGCTATATATATATATATATATATATATATATATATATATATATATATATATATATATATATATATATATATATATATATATATATATATATATGACTATGTAGTATATGAAAACAAATGCACAAAGGTAAGTGCAATTAGCTTATATTTATTCAAAATTTGCGGCCCGCAAAGCTTTACATAAACTTCAATGGGTCCCGCTACTTAAATTTATTGCCCATCCATGCCCTATATGATTACCACAATACAGACAGGAGGATATCAACCTTCTGAAGGCAGTGCAGAGAAGAGCAACACAAATGATACTTTCTTGAGTCCAATTGTTTATAGGTTGAGGGCACCTATGTTTTCATTTGATAGGCCCTTGTCGCTTTTGTCATCCGTTAAATTATGAGATGCTTAACGGGTAATAGGATCTAGCCTTTTAAAATGTTTAGAGAATGGATAAATTTGAAATAGGGAGATTTTTTTCAACTAGAGACTGATGACAGGACAACGGGTCACTGCCTAAAAAAATCAAAAAATCAAGATGTAAGATAGATTTGAAAAAAAAAATTCACTAAGAGTGTCGTTAATTCTTGGAATGCATTGCCTTAGGAGGGTTTAAATAGCTCTAGTTAGACAACATTCAAAAGAAGACTAGGCCAATATATGGGCAGGCGAACCTCAGACTTGTGAGTACTTTGATGTTTATTTATACTTTCATTATTAAAATGGGCTCACCAACCCTTACATTTCTCTTATGTACCATACTCTCCTCTGGGAACAGTACAAATGGACGAGATTGGAAGTGTCCTAAAGGACAGTAGCTTTATATCTGTGTTTTAAGCTGGATCTTAGTAATTGATGTCTAAGTACGGGTTAGTCAGGACAATATCAGGGGTGATCGATGATTTATTTGCAAGGAACATTGGGAATTATGGTCCTTCACTTAGAGGCAAGTTCCTTTGCACTAGTAATTTGAGTGTTCTACCGGTGCCGTTTAGTTTGCATAAATACCCTGATTCTCTGCACCTGGTGTTACTGTCACCACACATTATCGACGATGCTGGACGGCGAAAAAGTCTAATGAAGTTTGAGATTGGAATATACGGGCGTATTGAGTGGTGATATACAGCGGCTACTACTAGAATTCCAGTAGTCATCTTTATCTTAATGTCATTATAGAATTCTTCTAAACATTTAATTTACGTGTAGTTTAATCCATTCTTTATATCTATCATTACTTCGTCCAGTGGAATATCCAGGATAAAAAATGGGCGTGTCGTAGAATACCCCTTTTGATCACTCCACTCCTGACACCACTTTTGTAGCGGTATACCTAGTGGAACGTGAAGTACTTCTTGGATGAAGTAGGCTTTGATCTAAGAGTGATAATTTTATTGGGGGATTTTAGAAAGAGCCGCTTCAACACGTAAGGATACGAGGAAACACTCAGGAATTATCCTAAAATAAACATATATTTTAAATTTAACACTTAACTATGAAAAAAAAACGGTAATCACATTTATATCCTCGTTATAAGCTAAAACTTGACTATCCCAGTTGTTCTCTAGGACTATTTCAATATCTTCAATGAAAAAAAATAAACAAATAGGCTACACGTAAATACACCAATTGCCGATTAGTATTTTTATCGTGACCCTTTTTGATTAGCGTTAATCATTAAATTAAAGTACTCTCTTTTACCAACAAATATGACCGGGGTTCACGCACAATTGTCTTTACTTCTATTAAATCTTGCAACGTACTAACCTCATACTATCGCAATATGAATATAAATGTTCTTGCTAACTCACATGGCAGACGGGATCAGGGGTTGCCGGATGACGCTGGAGGGCTTATTTCGCTCTTTGGAGGGTTGCCGACTAAGACGAAGAAAAAACAGATGGAAACAGATCAACAGGAAAATGAAACCGACGAGGACACCGAAGAAGAATCAACCGACAGAGACGCCGAAATCATTAGAGCAAAAGGGAAATAACTGAAAAACTAAAAAAGAAAGACAGAAAGTAGCCCCTAACAGTGGGGTAGCTAGGATTTGGGGGCCCGGTGGCATTATCTCCTTTGGGGGCCCCGAACATACGAATGTTTGATATCATGAATGACACGAAAACAACGACCCCTGCAATATATTTTTCTTAATTTTTAAGGATACCCATGGCTCATGGAGCTATAAAAATGGCCAAAGAATACAGAGGAACAGAAAAATTGGAAAATCCGGATTTAGACTGATTATAAAACAAAACCAGTAACTTTTTATTCTTTGTTTGACTAATGTTTGAGCTAATATTTGTCTATATTTTTATGGGCCTCTATATTTAACCGTTATATCAACTGTTTTTGTCATTTAAAGAAGGGATGAGCCCCCCTCCAATGAGGGCCCTGGGTAACTTTTAAAATCTGTGCCCCCTACGCCTCATCCCTTAGCCACGCCAATGGCACCCAAACCAAACACGCAACAACTTAAAATCAAAATATACAAATCCTATACACACACCCTTCCCAAAGTCATAAACTCCCTCCAAAATAGTCGACGGATTGGTTAAAGGAAAGTATAAATAGAAATAGGACAGAGAATATGACGAAACGGAAATACACAATGCATTGAAACAGGAAATGATCATAATCGCCCCCGAATCCTGCCGCAATTTATCGAACGACCAGTTCAAGAAAAAACGATCTGGACGCACTCGATCGCCAGCCAAAACAGAAAAGGTAGAGACAGGAAAAGAACAGAAAGAAAAACTATCACAACATGAACAAGTTCCAGAACAAATGGAAAATATTCACATTTAACGTCAACGGTTGGAAATACAAAAGAATAAGATGCTCCGATATAATTAGAAAGGAAGACCCAAATATCATAATAGTGACAGAACACGGAACAATGAAAGTACTGAACTAAAACTTAATAACATCAAGCCATACCAAGACAATATACGATGGAGTCAGGCGCGAATCCGGGGGGAAGGGACTGAGAGGCTGCCCCCCTCCCGCCAATTTCAGACCCGTTTATAGATTTATTTACTCGTATATTCCTTTTTTAAGCAATACTCGTATATGCTATCCAGAAAGAGTTATGTAATAATATAGAATATATTGAAAAACCATTTTTTTAAACCGTTGCGATCGAATGTACTTTATATGATACATGTCTAAAAATACAGGTAAAAATCAAACATAATAATTAAATTCAGTATTATATCTTAGCTGACGTCCCAAAACTACAATTCATAATTTCCTGATGTATGGAAAAAAAAATCGGAGCTGATAGATTAGTGCTCACTTCCGTGTAATATACTATTTTTTATTAAAATTATCCATGCTACGTAAGATAACAATTGTTAATGTTCAATGACCTTTTCTCAGACTCTTCAGAGGGAGGAAATCAAGGCAACCGCCCTGTAGAGAAATGGCTACAGAAAGTATCCCGGAGGGTCAGGAGGAAATATACCCCCCCCCACCCGTGTGGAGAAAGCGGGAGAAGCGAGCCCCATAAGGAGAATTGTGGGAACGGTAGCCGGCGAACGACAGTAACTGCCTACCCTGTTTGATCTCCCCGCCGCTTAGGTAGTTGGAGCAACCATCTATGTTAAGGCGACCACATAAGGCCCTTAAACGACGCTCTAACGATCCAATTACCTATGAGATCCATAAACCCGTGGTTATGTCTAAAAAAAAAGCGGTGCTAGTCAAAAGGCACGCCAAGGAGGGTGGCGGTTGGTGGTCTCTCTAGTTAACAAGCCAACTTGGGCACCTCAGTGCCAACCTCCTCACTCTCCCAGATGCGACCTCACCACTCGCTCTCCCTTCTGCAGCCTCGCCCCTTTTCCCATAGATGGGGCCGTAATCCGCCTATAAATAAGCCCCAGAAAGAAAGAGAGAGGGATTAGAATTCAATAAGAAAGAAAAAGGATCAGTTCGTAAAGATCGATCCTTCAGCCAGACAAGAAGATTAGAATTCGATAAGAGAGAAGAAGGTTCAGTTCGTGAAGATTGATCCTTCAGCTATACAAGACTATTTCCGGTAGAAACGATAGGATCAAATTGAGAAAATCGCCCCCTCCCCCTTCCTGGGCTGAATTAACATAAATAGTCAATCTTGATATCGCTGCCATACCGAAGAATCCTTTACAGACTGGAGAAAAGTCTGACTGAAGAAAAGTAAACCCGCTCACACTCGAGTGACCCTCACATCTCAAGCTCCGTAAGATTGAGAGGAGAAGAACCCAGCCCCAACGAGCTCCCGTTCTTTAATTACGTTGAAGAATCAGACACCAAGAGGCGTCAAGTTCATTCCCAAGAGGACTCTTGGAGCAGAGAGCCCAGTAACTCTCGCCTTCTTCTTAATTTGACCAGAGGCAAGTGTGCAATAAGAAGAGACATCGCCGCCTCTCTCTCTCTCTCGACGTACTACCTCGACGAAATTCAAGGATCAGTAAAGACAACACGCCAAAGTGAGAGATAAGCCCTCCAGCGACATCCGGCAATCCCTAATACCTCCTGTCATGTAAGTTAGAAAGAACATTTATATTTATATTGCGATAGTAGAAGTTTAGTACGTCTCACGTTTTAAGGGGAGTAGAAACCATTGTTCGTGAACCTCGGTCATATTTCCTTGTAGACGAGCGTACGTTAATTTAATGTTTAACGCTAATCAAATAGAGTCGCGATAAAAATACTAATCGGCAATTGGTGTGATTACGTGTAGCCTATTTGTTTATTTTTGTCATCGCATCCGTGCGATTGGCCTAGATGCCAACAGGAATAGTCGAGTTTAGCATTGAGACAAAGATAGAAATGTGTTAACTGTTTGTTTGTCATAGTTAAGTGTTTCATTTAAAATATATGTTTATTTTGGTATAAATCCTGTGTTTCCTCTTATCCTTACGTGTTGAATTAGCTCTTCATTAAGAACAAAACAACTGAATTAGCACTCTTAGATCAAAGCCTACTTCATCAAAGAAGTAACTCACGTACCACAAAGCATACCGCTACAAAAGTGGTGTCAAAGAGTGGAGTGATAAAAAGGGGTATCCTGCTACAAGTAGTATACATAACATAGTTCACATCGTGGAAGCGAGCCGAGTCCTGCAGTCTCTTACAGTCGATCTCGTCTCACCATACGCTACGATTGGTGAAGTGGAGACGTATCATAACAGGTCCCGGAAAGGAGAATTGACCTGCTTCCAGGACGTCTTCAAGAAGGCAGAGGAGGTCCTCCAGGAGATCGCTCGTCCCATTAGACCATTCCTGTATCTCGAGTTTGTAATCGTCAAACGCAGGGAGCGAATGTACCCTACCAGACAGCAGACGAATATTACCACCGATCCGTCTATGTCCCGTTCATTGACCAGGTGTTGCCTGAACTGCAGAGTCGGTTCGGGTACGACACTATTCCTATCGTCTTCAACACCAAACATCTGCTCAGCAGCGTCTACGGAGATGTTACTGCGTCACTGGCCTTTCAAGCAGAGTGATGGTTTTCGTTAAGAATCAAGTTTGACTCCATTGTTGATACCCACGCTCAGACCCAAATGTATTCGAACCTGACCAGGCTCCTCCAAGTTCTGATCAATCTCACAGTCTCGAACATGGAGCCAAGCATTCATTTTCAGGTCTGAAACGTCTGAAAATGTACTTGAGGAATAGCTTGGATCAAGAAAGCCTCAAAGGCCTGGCACTTATCGATGTTCACAACGAAATTGATGTTAGAATAGACAGATTAATCAATGTATTTCCGAAAGTAACATAATGTTGCTGTTCATGTGGAATATCGTGACCAATGCTGTGTGTTATATTCTGTGGATACCCTTTGATACCCGTTTGTTTATATTTATTTTTTAAGCTAGAGTTATGTAATAATAAAGAATATATAAAAAACTTTTTTAAATCGTTGTAATCGAATGCACTTTATATGATACGCATCTAAAAAATAATTAGTAAATTCATTATTATATCTTAGCTGACATCCCGAAACTAGAATAAACTACAATTCAGAATTTTTTGATGTGTGGAAAAAATCGAATCTGAGAGTGTTAGTGCTCATGTAGCGTACGAGAAGTGCAGGCGAGCGGCTTAATTGCTTTGCTTGAATGAGTCTTTTTTGAGACTCAGGATGGCCGAGTGGATTCGCCGTTCGCTAACAGTGGTCCAGCAACGCGGGAAGCTGTTCGCAACTCGCCTAAGCGATCATTTTTCTTTGCCCCTTTTCCTAACTCCCTCTATCTACAATGGTGCTCAGACCCGGGAGAGGGGGGAGGCGTTAGCCCTTTGATAACATTTCCAAACGAGTTTTCTTCATTTCTTCAAAATACGCTCCGCTTCTAGGAGGGGGGTTGTATAGCGTACGAGAAGTGTAGGCGAGCGGCTTAAAAGCTTCGTTTGAATGAGTCCTTTTTGAGACTCAGGATGGCCGAGTGGATTCGCCGTTCGCTAACAGTGGTCAAGCAACGTGGGAACCTGTTCGCAACTCGCCCACGCGATCTTTTTTTCTTTGCCCCTTTTCCTACCTCCTTCTATCTACACTCACTCTTGTGTGATGTTCTTTATTATATATGTTGCGTAAGATAAACATTATTAATGATCAATGCCCTTTTCTCAGACTCCTCAGAGGGGGGAATTTAGGTTAGCCCCTCCATACCCCAATTTTATCTTGGGTCCGCCACCGCCTGAAAGAGATGATGAGGCAGCAGCAATTAGGTTGGAAATGTAGGGTGATATAAGGAACAGTAGGGGAAATTGAAAATACATTAAGAATACCCGTAAAAAGAGAATGAAAGAGTCAGGTGCTGTTCAAGGTTGAACAGTATATATTAATATTGGTTTTAGGTAGTTCTAAAATGACAGTATTCTATCTTTTGCCTCACTGAAGGACAAATAACTTCAGCTTCTTCGAGATGACGAGGACAGTTTCGTCATTAACGGGTTGCAAATTATAGCGTGCTCAATCACAATGTACGAAAACTTGAGTAGATATTGCCAACTCCTTTGGTAATAAGGATATTTGATTAACATGAACTCTAGGTCTAGTAGGACGAATCTCAGCCATCGCCAGTCCAAGTCATGTACGTACTCAGAAGAAGTGAGAATTGATGCAGCTTGTCCAACCAATGTTATGCTGGTAAGCGAGGTGCGGTGTCTAGCCTTGACCTGCAGGTACAAACGTCCAACTGCCCCGTTGCTCTGAGTGTATTAGCTCAGAGCCAATAACTTACATTAGCGCTTGATATTAATGTAATTCGAATTGTCGCCCATATTCGGCCATAATAGTGAACCAGACACCAAATTGAGAAACCCAATCCGAGACAATAGTTCGAGTAACGGTCGAAATCTGAATATCAAGAAGAGTTACAGCTTCTAGCCACCGCACAAAGACATATTTGATAGCAAAAATAAACTGCAACTACAGAAATAAGGTAAAGAACAACTTGACCAATATGAATCACTTAAAAACAAAAACAAAACACGACGATGGGTGAGGAAACGTGTCCAGAGAGGCCTTGGTTTAGCAAAGGACTTTGCACGCTGAAATAACAAACATGAGTAAGTCCATTTGGTCCCGTCGACTTTCCTAGCTGACCTCACGAAATGATGTGCGATGAGCTTTCTAGTTGCTTGAACAGAAGGATGAGTAAGACTGTATTTTTTTCGAAAATATATCGACTATAAGATTGAGATAAGAGAGGATGAGGACAGTCAAACAAAGAAAAGTCGCCCATGATACGCCTAACAGCTTTCCTGCAATTTGACTTCTCGAATGTTTAGCTGAGAAAATGTATGCAACGCTTTCGTATCTACGCCATAATTTTGAGTTAACCCTAGAGTCACATGATCGACGGGCGAGGGACGGGAAAGTTGTCTTTTCGAGATCGACGAAATGCAAAAGAGCGGGTACGGGGTGACGTTTAAAGAGCTAGGACATTGGCAAATGTCCCTCATAAGATGTAGGATGAAATATAAATGATGAAAATCAACTGCATAAAGCATAGAAGAGCAGTGTTGAAAGTAAGCCGAAACGGTCCGGTACGCTGTTCCGGAAAGAAATATACATCCGGTACACAGTGGAACGCTTTTGGGGGATACAGCAGCCTGTCAGACAACAGGATCAGTACAATTTTCAAGCGAATTTCTCCGAAATAAATGTAAATTTGACGGCTACATAAAAATCTCTTTGGTATTATTCATTCGATCAACAGAATTTTATATGTCCTGTTACGTGTTGAAGTGCATTTTGTAACGCGCTGGACTAGAGCATTTCCATACATTCGCTTACAATGAACACGCGCTCGGCTCGGCAGTCCGCATTGTAATTATGATAGTAGCCGTTGCGTTAAGTGCGTGAGCGCTCATGGGTGAGTTTTTCCAATGCTGCCAGGGATAGTAGGCCTATTATGACATCTTTGGAATTTGAATTTTAGTAAACACTTCTTATGACCACTTTTTAGAGTGGCACTGTTATTGAGTAAACCATCTCTAAGTAATAAAGAATTTTTGCTGTGGAATTTTGAATCTCTGGTTTGGCTTTGCAGAAGGAGGGAACATTGAAAACTTCAGATCAGATGCTCAAGCTTGTAAGATGGAGAAACGAAGTGTCAAAATGCAAAGAGAAATTGATCAGATATTTAAGAGAAAAAGAGAGGCTGAAGATGATACTGTTGTTATGATAGAGCAAGATGAGGAACAGAGGGAGGAAGCAGCAGAACTACCAGGAACGGATAGGGTACACTGACAGGCCAGAGAAGAGCCATGAATTAGCTAGATAGATTGTCAAAAATGGATGAAAATGTTACTGTCTCAGAACATGTACACACAACAGTAGGCTATATTATACGATGAAGCTTTTATTTGTATGTAGGCTATTAACTAGGTTCTCTGCAGCTCTCATCTGGAACACTACAGCATACCCTGAATCTGGATAGTCTAAAATTTTACAGTTAGACCTACACCGAATAAAGTAAACTAGGATCCTCAAGCACAGGTGATGCTAGGCTAGCAATAACATACCCTTCTATATGGAAAGAACAGTATGAAGAGTTCAGGCGTACAAATGAATGGTTGTATGTCATGCTGTGATGTGAAGAACCTGGGTCTCATGGCATCCCGTAGTGTCAATATTGCTATTCACTGGGCTGAGGCAAAGATAGCCCCATATGGTAGTTCCAGGGATACTCAGCTTGCAACGCTGCGCAAAAAAAAATCAATGAGCATGGGAACTACAAAGCACACAACGAAGCAAGCAAGATTCTTCCGACAGACAAGAAAGATGTACTGATTGATATTAATTTTAGGAGTCAGGAGGCTACATTTTATTCTACCGCCAAGATATTCAGGACAGCATATTATGTGGCCAAGAATGACAAGCCAATCACTGATTTTGAAACTCTGATCGACATGCAGAAAGCCAATTCTGTCGATTTGGGGCGTGTTTTGCACAACAAGGCTATCTCTATGTTGATATTATTGAGCATGTGTCAGCCTAGATGAAAAGGAAGCTCCTGAAGAAGATAATCGAGAACAAGAGTAGATCAGCATCTTGGCTGATGAGTAAATAAGTGTATGGCACAAGTCAACACTCATTGTGTACATGAGGGCGAGTGCCGATGGAGAGATGGAGCCCATTGCATTTCCACTAGATCTGGTGGAGCTGTAAAGTCTATCTGCAGCTCACGTCAAGGAACAGCTCATGGGTTGCTTGCTGAAGAATGGCTTCCCCATTGAGCTACTACACGAAGTTTTCATTGGATTTTTCAGTGATGGGAGCCAGTGTAATGCTGGGAATAAACTCAGGTAAGTTAAGTTTACTGAACATGTAATGCAATAATTTCATGCTGGTATGATTAAATCAATCATTTATTCAGGTGTTGAAAAGCTGCTCCAGGATGACTTTCCTGGGAAAGTGCTATAGCACTGCCTCAATCACCGAATTGAGCTTGCTGCGGACCAGGCACTGGATGTGACAGGAGGAACAAAAGACTTCCAGGCCTTCCTCGACACTCTCTAATCATTACCGAAGAACGTCAGGAAGCTGAGTGAATGTGCTCACAACCTCCACACCGCCCTCGAAAGGATCAGCAAAGTGTTCAATGTTCGCTAGGTAGCTTCATCATGCAGGGGAGTCACTGCAGTTTGGCAGTCCTTTCCAGCCTTGGCACAACATTTCCGGAAGGCATCAAGGGGTGAGACCAGGGATGGCAGAGAGAGGGCTAAATTCAAAGGTCTGCTCTCCAAGTTGTGCTCGATCAATTTCCTAACGAGCCTTGCAGTGATGGCAGATGTTCTCAGTGAACTCAAGTACTTGTCTAAAATGCCCAATAGCAGGCAGATGCACTCTCAAAGGCCCACACCACCATGGCAATGTATGTCAAACGCGCCAAGAGCCTCAGTGCCTACCCATGACAACACACAGTCGCTGCCAACCAAACAGATGAAGCGATGGAGTTCAAGGGAAAGCAGCTAAGTGTGGGCAAATCTCCCATCATTAATTCTGGTCAGTTCATTCGAACATTGTCTGGCAACATAAAAGAAAGGCTTTTCACAACCAAACCAAACAGACCACAGGCCAGTGTCGCAGCTAACCGAAAAGAGACCTACAACACCCTCATCACTCAAATGTCAGTCCTCTACCCTGAAAACTGGGAACATGACAATCCTCGCTTTAGAGAAGAGGAGGTGAAGGCTTTAAGTCAGGTCCTACATATGAATGAAAAAGAGGCCCACCTTGGTTTCGTGGAGTACAAGACATGTGGAGGGAGAAGCATTTCTAGCCAGATGAAGAAGTTGCGTATAGCAGTATACACACTGTCTGCAAGCAATGCAGGTTGTGAAAGAGGGTCAGCTCAATGAACATGACCATTAGAGAGTACCGGAGCATACTCACAACCAAGAGTGCAGCCAATCTCCTCTTCATCAGATTTGTAGGACCACCATGCAGACAGTAGGATCCACTGCCTTATGTGAAGACAAGGCTGGGCAAAGGAAGAAAAGCAGCCACCTCAACAAAAGGAATGACTGGCCACTGCATTATGCATAAGAAGACAACTAATACAGCCCTCTGTGAAAAGTGTGGAAATGGGGGTAATTCCATTTTCCCTGAATCTCCTTTGCCTACATCAAGGCCTCCTAGTTCTTGTTGGTAATCGGCAATTTTACTAACACCCAGAAAGGAACCTGACCATGGCCAGTTTGATTTGTTGTTTACACAGTGTCTGAGTACTTAAAACATATTATTGCATTGTTCAATGATATTGAATTTCTTTTAAGTTTGTGTTCTGATTTTTTCATAAATAATTATGTTGCACTTGCATGAAAATAAGTGTTTTGCAATAAATTTTGTTGTGTGTCTAATTACTATATCATATATGCATTTTAAAATTGAATTTGTGTCTGGGGTGGGAAGTCGGGGTTGTGTGTGGGATGGGGATGGTGGGGGATGTTGAAGGTTGGAGTAGTTCCTGCAAGAACTTAATCCTACTTTAACCCCTGTAGAAGAGGCGACATGATGGGGAGGGTGGCAACCAAAGACTTATAGTTTGCGAAAATGGTTAAATTCATGCCTTTCCAAATAATTACGTAAATTGCGAACTGCGACGTACATTCAAATGATTTCTCGAGAGTATCAGAAAGAGAGAGAAGGAGGTAGCAAGCGGTTCTCGCTGGTGATTAACCCTTTACTGTAGTGTCGCTCCTACTTCACAAGGATGGGAGATGCAAAGAGCAGATGCAATAGTTTCTCTGGTGCAAGAAAAAAAGCTTCGTACAGCTGCGAAATAAGGTAGAGGAAAATGTCGTAAGACATCAATTTTATCCTGATTACGACGAATTGCTCCAGGTAACATAGTGTCCGAGAAAGATATTTGTGAGACACCAAAGAGAAACTTAAAAGGATAAGTACAATACCATACTCTTCCACCCCAAAAAATATTTAACGAAGGTGAGAAGGATGTTCCTTGATAGACGAAGAGGCTGCAAGATATCGTCAATGTAACAAAACACGAATGGCGGACTTCTCAGAATTTGATCCGTGAAACGTTGTAACAAACAGGGATCAAGTTGATAGCTCGAACAAAATCGAGACTCGAGAAAAAAAAACAACCGAAAGGAGACGAAGTCAAATTGGATTGTTAAGATAAGCTATATTATTCTACGCAATAGTACGATGGTTATAAACTCTGTAATTGCATACCGCCCTGCAGTAGATAGGTGTAGACTTCGGCACTACATTGAGCGGAGAGGCCCAAAGATATGTTATCGAATGAAAAACTATCATAAAAAATATATTCAAACTCCTTACTCATTGAGAAAATGTATATTTGAAGCTAGCCGTCTATCCCGAGCTAAAACAGGACCCCCTGACGTCTCAATTCGGTGAAGCGCAATGTGTTTGGTCGGCCTTTCCTTCGACTGAGTAACGGAAATGGTGTTGAAAGTGGGGTTTAGCTCAAGGAAGACAGGCAAATGGGAGAGAAGTTTGAAGATGGGGAAAGGGAGCCGCATACATCTATTGCGAGTGACAAGCTTGCAATTCCAAAATTTGATCTTAAGTTCTCGAGTCGACACTCAGAGGCCGAAAGGTTATCAAGAAATGCATATTTGTGACTGAAACGACATCTATATACATTCATTTTTTTTCGGTATTTGAATAATAATTTTATCTTAGTTTGGTTATGACATGTTTTTTTATCAAAGTTATTTCTAATAATGCTAAAATATCCCAAAACAAAATGGTGAAGTTCAGAAATAAATATAAGTATCGAAATTTTGTGAATTTTTTGAAACCCAAAGAATTACAAATTGTGAAGTTCAGAAAATTTATTTTTATATATCTTCTATAACTATACCTAACCAACGTGATATTTTGAAAGGGGGAAAATTTAGTTTAGAGTTCTTTTTTAAAATTACAAGCCGCTGCTCTCTTCCTTAACATGAAGAGCTTGGTTACACAGGCGGTCAGAGATGCGAAGAGGAAGTATGAAATAAACCTCGCTAAGGATTCAAAGAATGAACCGAAACGGTTTTATGGGTACGTAAATAATAGGAAACCCGTAAAAGGATCGATAGGGCCGATCAAAGATAAGGATGGTCGTTTGACTGAACTTCCGACAGAAATGTCTAAAATTTTAAATGAGCATTTTACGAGCGTGTTTACTGTGGAAGATTCTTCCGAATTGGAATCGTTAATTGGGGAAGTTCGTAGTGCTGATAAATGCATATCCGATGTAAGTATAAAGGACGAGGAAATTCTTAAATTTATTAAGCTAATGAAAAAGTCGAAATCTCCGGGCCCCGATGGGGTATATCCAATTCATTTAAAGGAGCTTCAAAATGAACTCGTTAAGCCATTGCGTGAAATTTTCAATCGCTCATTAGAGGATGGCGTAGTTCCGTTGGATTTCAAGCGAGCAAACGTTACACCTATATTTAAGAAGGGGAATAGATTTGAAGCAACGAATTTTCGGCCTATTAGTCTAACTTCGGTAGTTGGGAAGCTTTTAGAATCTGTAATTAAAGATAGAATAGTGAGCCACCTCGAGGCAAATAAGCTGATTAACGATACCCAGCATGGATTTAGGCGTGCGAGATCGTGCTTGACTAACTTGCTCGAATTCTTCCACAAAATGATTTGCGTGTACGATGAAAGCAAAGCTGTAGACGTAATATATTTAGACTTTAAAAAGGCGTTCGACACCGTCCCCCACCAAAGGTTATTAATGAAAGTTAAAGCGATTGGGGTGACTGGTAAGATTTTAAACTGGATTAGAAATTGGCTGAAAGATCGCTCGCAGCGGGTAGTAATAAATGGGGAATGTTCAGATTGGGCCAGCGTTAGTAGTGGGGTACCGCAGGGCTCTGTTTTAGGCCCTTTATTGTTTTTAATTTATATTAACGATTTAGATAAAGGCATACTTAGTCGGATTTCGAAATTTGCGGACGACACGAAGCTGGGTAATCGTGCCTATGTAAGATCGGATGTCGATAAATTGCAGGGGGACCTAAACTCGATTGCCAATTGGGCGGACAAGTGGCAAATGGAATTTAATTTAAGCAAATGCAAGGTAATGCACTTGGGTTGCCATAATTTAAGAGTAGATTATACCATGAAAGGCCAAGTCCTCGACGCGGTTAAATTAGAAAAAGACTTGGGAGTATTAGTCTCAGACGATTTTAAATTCTCGAAGCAATGCGCGGATGCGTGTAAAAAAGCAAATCGCGTTTTGGGTTATATCGCGCGCAATTTCATCTTCAAATCTAAGGATGTAATTTTACCTTTATATAAATCCCTTGTGCGGCCACTTCTCGAATACGCTGTTCAATTTTGGGCTCCATATTTAATGAAAGATATCGCGCAATTAGAAAGAGTGCAGCGTAGGGCTACGAAATTAATTCCAGAGCTGAGGAATAGATCATACGAGGAAAGGCTCAGGGCTTTAGATTTGCCATCGCTAGAAAGCAGAAGATTACGTGGCCAGCTAATAGAAGTATTTAAAATACTAAAGGGTTTCTCAAACGTTGACTTTCGCAATCTGTTCGAACTGGATCATAGGGGAAATACTCGTCAGCACGGGTTAAAATTAGTGAACAAGCGTTTTAACACTAGTATAGCCCAAAACTATTTTACATTTAAAGTTACTCAAAATTGGAATCGGCTGCCCACCCACGTAGTAGATAGTACTTCGGTTAATATGTTCAAAAATCGTCTCGACGTGCATTTGAATAGTTTAAATATAACGTAGTTGAGCACTGTGAATTTAAAACGTCCTTGCAGAGAGAGAGTTTGGAGCGGAGGTTTAAGGATATGAAATTATGATGACTAAAAATGATGCCGGCGATTCTCTGCATGTGTAGCTTAGATGTCCCATTTCTTTTCCGCCTATCCTATAAGTAGTCTCTATCCCTAAATTAGCTTTTCACCACTAGCAGTCGAGTGGCTGCGGAAGATGAGAAGAAAAACTTTCTATCTCCCCCGACCCCTAGTTTGCTTAGTTAAAATTGCACGATAATGTACACATGTAGATAAGTGTGTACAGTAGATAGTATTAAAAAAAAAAAAAATAGCATGTTAGAGATACACTCGTAGATAAGGGTGTATCGTAGTTTTTGATTTAGTGTAGCGGACTAGCCTCGAGCGGACCTTAGGGTCTTTGCTGGTCCTAGATTCTGTAGTTCTGTAGTTCTGTAGTTCTTCTTCTAAAGGAATTATTAGAAATAACTTTGATAAAAAAATTAAATATACTTAGGTGACAACCGAACTAAAAGAAAAAATCTTATTCAAAACCATACAAAAATCTCGTTCTTAAATTTTGGGTTATGGAGGATTATAATTGACGAAGTTCAGAAAATTTATAAAAATTTAACAATGGTTGTTTTTTTTAGATTTTAAATTTTATTCTTAATAGCGAAGCCATTGCCTGGTATTTATATATTAGATATTATTTATATAGAAGATAACTTGCTTTAATAGTAAGCTGTTTAATCTTTTACGTTAAGAGACATTGATTATATTGAAACGAGAGGTATCTACGTTAAGGGATCACTTATCATTTGCATTCCATTTTATTGAATGTTATTTTTGGTTTAACGTGAACCCATTATAAGACTTCATAAAACTTCAAACTGCTAATTTTTTTAGGTGTCTTTGAATGTGTTATTCCATCTTAAGATGCGGTTCTTACACTGCATATTCATATGGTTTGTGTAAAATATTTTTTAACGTTTGGGACAGTTTTATAAATCGAAGAGATCTCTATGGAATGGATGGTGTTCATCTTAATGGTAGAGGGGTGGCACGACTGGGTATGCTTTTAGATAAATGTGTTATAAACCCTCCCTCAAATTTTCGCAATGCCGCAGTTCGAGGAAAAAAAATCTTAATTCATGGCCGCACAAACCGGAATAAAAAAAAGCTCACGATAATAACAGCTCCCCACATAGTAGTGTAACTAATAATAATACTAGAAAAGTAGATAATGTAAACGGAATGGAAAATGGCGAAGACAAAAGAAATGCAGCAACCCCCCCCCCCCCCCGTATATTAAGGTGAACTATTGCAATGCTCGGAGCATCCAAAATAAATTTAATAAACTAAACTTAATTAGTAGTAAATATCATTGCGACATTCTAGCCATTAATGAACGGTGGTTACATACGGCAAACCGGGACTCTCTATCGTCATTTCAAATTCTGGGTTACACACTAATAAACAAAGATAGACCTGTCAGAGAAGAAGGTGGTGTCTTGTTTTACTTAAAAGGCAAAATGAAATACGTGGTTCTAAATCGACAACACAGCGAGTCAATCTGGATAAAAATTAGCAATAAAGCATTTTCTATAGTTCTGGGGCTAGTATACAGAGCACCGAGTAGTTCATATGAGGATGACCTTACACTAATTAACGATATTAATTTAACTAATAATTACAAAAAATGTATGCATTGTAGGGGATTTCAATCTCCCGGAAATTTATTGGTATATGATGAGTTCAGATACGGAAAACCATATCTTAAAAGCATTTTTAGCTAATTATCTGCATCAATATGTCGAACACCCTACAAGAGAAAACAAGACACTTGATTTAGTTATAAGTAACAAAGAAACCTTAATTGATAGGATTGAAGTTCAGGAACCACTTGAAAATTCGGATCACAACTCATTGGTATTTAACATCAAATATGATTTCATTAATCAGAGAAGAGCGCAAAAAGTACCTGTATACATGTATACTCGTAAATTAGCAAACTTCAAAGCGATTAAAGATGAATTAAAATAATGGGATTGGCATAGAGAATTCAATAACAAAACACTTGTTCGGCTAACAGCTTCGTCATTGATCGCATTAAGGATCTTCAGACTAGATATATTCCTCATAAAAACGGTTTAAAATATACAAAGGACAAACTTTGGATTGACCAATATCTTAAGACACTGATAGGACGGAAACGGTTACTTTATAAGGGGCTGAAAGGCAACCAGTCATTAGGGCAAAAATTTATCGACCTACAAAGGCAGATAAAAAGAGAAATGAACGCTGTTAAATGCAGGTACGAAAATTAATTAGCGGAAAGGTCACGCGATAATCCAAAAGCATTCTACAAGCACTATAGAACTAAAAACAAAGAGTCAGTTCAGATAATTAAACACAACGACCGAGTAGTTCAAAATGACCTCGAAAAGGCGAATATCTTGAATAATTATTTTGCTTCAGTTTTTAACACGGATATTCCGAATTTAAATGAGGAAAGCCAAGAAAACATAAATAGTAACATTCCAAAAATCAATGAAATAATAGTTATTGCAGATGATGTAAAGAATGCAATTAAAATGCAATTAATAAATGAAGTCCTGATTTAGCTAGCGGGGTTGATGAAATTTACGCGCGAAGTATTGATGAAGTTATAAACGAAATTTCCGCTTTACTCGCTTTTCTGTTTAATTACGTTTTAGAGGCAAATTTTGTTCCTAAGGATTGGAAACTGGCTACTGTTGTCCCCATATTCAAAAAGATAGACGTGAGGAAAAGGAGAACTATCGGCCAGTAAGCTTAACTTCACTTATATGTATACTAATGGAGTCAATTATTGATTTAAAATTACGGGATCATCTAGGGCGAAATCAACTCTTAGTAAATAGTCAGCATGGTTTCAGGAAAGGGAGGTCTTGTGTCACTAGTCTGATCACATTTTATGAGCATGTAGCAAAAAGTGTCGATTCAAGTTCTAGTTACGATTTGGTGTATCTATATTTTTCTAGAGCCTTTGATAAACTCCGGTTCAATACCCTCCTTTCAAAGTTAAAAGCTATGAATATCCACGAGAAAACGATAACTTGGATTAAAAATTTGTTGAAAAATCATAAGCAGAGGGTAATTTTAAATGGGGTGGCAGCCGATAACTAGTGGAGTTCCTCAAGGTTCTTTAAAATTTTCGTAAACACCTTAGGTTCTGGAATGAATTGCCAAGTAAATTCATTCGCGGGTATAGCAAGTAAATTCATTCGCGGGTAATACTAAACTTGGGCAGATAATAAAGGATAAGGAAGACTCAAGCTGTTTACAAAATTGCCTGAATATGTTAACTATATGGTGCAAGGAATCTGACATGGGTCTTAATGCTTCCAAATGCGGCGTTTTACACTTCGTAAAAAATAATCCTAAATTTAAATATTATCTCCAAGACACAGAGATTATAGAATTAAAAGAACAGGTCGATATATGAGTTAAAATAAATAATAAATTAAGAACCTCCAGTCAATGCGTTGCAATTATAAATAAAGCAACAAGAGTTTCATCATTTATCAGGCATTCCGTCTCAACGCGTAATTCAGAGACGATGTTAAAACTATACAGGTCATTACTCAGACTTATATTAGATTATGCTCTTCCCTTCTGGTCTCCACGATTAAATAGAGATGTAAATATAATAGAACAAGTACAGCTTCGCTATAGGAAAATGATAAGGGGAATTAAACATCTTAGCTACAATGATAGGCTTAAAAAACTCAATCTCTTTTCCCTCGAAAAATAGAAGGAAAAGGGGTGAACAAATAGAAACATTAATTATTAATAAATATGCCCGATACTGTAGAAAATCTTTTTAATTTGACAGGCGTGTCAGCGATGCGATGACACGATAAAAAGATGACGAAGTGGAAATTCAAAACATCAATGGAAAAATTTGCCTTCAGCAACCGCATCGTTCAAGTCTGAAACAATCTACCACAGGAAGTAGTCAGCGCTTCAAACACAGAAATTATGAAGACGAAATTTGCTCAATATTTAAAAGAAAATAAAGTTAAAATAGCTTAAAATTATCAGAGGGAGTTCCACCTAATTTAGCCTTATTTTTAATAGGGACTACCATCTATGAGCTCTTATGGCTCCCTGTAGGTGTCAATAAATTGTTTGTTTGTTTACTTATGTATATGAATTATGACCAAAGCTTCTTAAATGAACTTAGGTGATTAAGTATATATGAGTTTTGTACATACATATATGTATATTTTAAATATTAGAGACGAGACCAAATCGGTTGAATTAAACTAGTTACACTATATCCTTAAAGTCCAAATGTGACAAGGGAGTGTCGATACAAAGGCAAAACTTTCATCTATCTCTCAATCAATCAGGTACACAGAATATGTTATATAATATTATGCACGCGATTCTGAATATGTTAATCTAGATGGAAAATATCTAATTTATCTTTGAATGAAGATTTAACAATTACCCATTATACTTCTGGAGGGTAAGGATTGGTCCTGTTATCCTTTTCATTAGTATCCTTTATCATTCATATTTTGAGGGACGTTTAATGAATAAAATTATAATTATTTGTTTTCATAATTCGTTGAAAAAATGTAACTATTTATTTTCATAATTCGTGTTTCTGGGGGTATTTTTTTTGCAACATTATTAAGTGAATATACATGAAAGAGTGCCTTCGTCTCTTACAAAGGAAATAAATTACCCTCCCTACTCCGCATTGAAAGTTGGTGACTGATACAAAGACAATTCATCCCATGTGTATATCGTCTGTAAAATAAATTAATTGTTCGATTATCCTAGCTTGGCTTTCAAGAAGCTTAACCTTACCCGGACATTCTAAACAAATCTAATCAACTCCTCCGCATCTAGCTTAAAACTTAACCTGCCTACCGCACCTTTGGGGCACCAGAGGCTGTGATATCACAGCCTGAACGGCCCCAACAAAACACGAAGAAGAATTGTTCGATCGTTTTTGGTGACGGATCTGTAATTAGTTCTAGTTTTCTAACATTATTCCATTAATGAATCAAAATTTTTCTTTATATATTCATAGGAATTAAGGTTTGTTCCACTTACTTTATAAATAGGTCATACAGATACACTTGTCACTTATAGGCCCCCCTCCAAAATGCAGGATGACCCGGATGGGTTCCCACCTGATAATATAGACCTTGCATTGAAATATTTAATATCCTGTAAAAGAAGAGGATAAATTCATGACAAACCTCTCCAATTTAGTATTGCTCTTCAAAACAGTAATCTACGGTAATTGTGTAGAGACGATGGCCGGATCCTAGGCCTAGCTTTTTTGGGGCTACTTTTTGTTGTTACTTTTTTAGAGATGAAATCGAAGAATTTTATGTCGATTTTCATTTTTATACTGGGGGGCTGTGCCCCCCAGACCCCCCTACCAAAGGATTGAAACTTGGGGTTATCGCAGTGTTAGCCTCGCAGCAAGCCGTACCCAACAACGAGCCGACGGTCAAAATAATTGTTAATACTTACGGTAATTGTGTAGAGTAGGCCGCATCCGAGTCATAGCTTATTTTGGGTTATTTTTCCTAGCTACTTTTTCTGAGCTGAAATCTATGTGGATGATTTTTATGGTGATTTCCGGTTATTTACTGGGGGCTGTGCCCCCCAGACCCCCCTCCTCCAAAATGAGTGAAATCTCAGGATCATTGTAGGCCCATCCCCCCGACGAGCTGTCCCCAACAACGAGCCGACCCTGAAAATAAGCTAGAATCGCATCCGCCCATACTCGTAACATTTACCATACTTATGTCAGATGGGTGGGTAGAGTTTACCGGCAGCAAGCCAGAATTCGGTAAGATGTTCGTATTCTTCAGATGACAAATTTGAATAGGCTGCCCATCCGTCAGATATGACTGTCATGCCCGGCAAAATCCACTTTTTTATCACTGCGAGGAGGGTTTCTCAATTTCGATTTACATAAGAACATAAGAAAAGGAGACTGCAAAAGACCATTCATGGCCTACACTTGGCAGCTCCTGTTCCAGTCAACACACAAAAGATTTCTTACCAGAGAAAAGTCATCAACATTGTCACCCTTAACAGGAGTTTGTCGGATCTAATCTACAATATACATAAAATGCATCCAGAGGATTATGTCCATTCATGCAACCGCAAAATATAATCTCCCCACTCCTTAGAAAAATATATACATATGTACATAAAAAAAAAGTCAGTCCCATCTAGCAGCTTCATCCATATATTTATCTAATCTATTCTTAAAACTACCCAGAAAGGAGGCTTCTATCACATGTCTAGTGAGCCTATTCCATTCATCTACCACACGATTTGTAAACCAATTCCTCCCAATCTTCTTCCTAAACCTATACTTATCAAGCTTAAACCCATTGCTACGTGTCCTGTCATGTTCACTAAGTATAAGAACCTTGCCCAGATCCCCTTTATTATATCCTTTTACCCATTTGAAGACTTCAAATCAATTCCCCTCTGACTCTTCTCCTTTCCAATGTATGTAGATTTAGTTTTCTGAGCCTTTCAGCATAAGGTAAGTTCCTTAGCCCACCAATCATCTTTGTCATCCTTCTCTGCACAGACTCAAGCAAATCAATATCCTTCTTATAATATGGTGACCAAAATTGTACTGCATAGTCTAGATGAGACCTAACTAGCGCCAGATACAGTTTTAGAATGACTTCAGCACTCTTATTGCTTACACTCCTCCTAATGAATCCCAATATCCTATTAGCTTTATTCTTAGCATTTAGGCATTGCTTTCTAGGACGAAGGTCTGAACTTACCAAAATACCCAAGTCCCTCTCACAATCAGTCCTCCCTAAAATTCTCCCATTTAATTTATAACTATTCAATGGATTATTTCTACCTATACTAAGTACACTACATTTGTCTATGTTAAACTTCATTTGCTATTTCTCGGCCCAATTTGACAGAATGGTCAATTCCTCCTGCATTACAACAGCATCAGAATCAGCCCTAATGGCCCTACCTAGCTTAGTATCATCAGCAAATTTACTCAGGTCATTACTTATATCTATGTCAAGATCATTAATATAAATTAAGAATAGCAAGGGACCCAAAACAGATCCTTGCAGAACTCCACTGCTAACACACCCCCACTCAGATTTAACTCCATCTATACTAACTCTTTGCTGTCTGTCACCAAGCCATGACTGAATCCACCTAAATATACTGCCATCGATCCCGTGTGCTTTTACTTTGCTCAGAAGCCGTAAGTGTGGCACTCGATCAAAAGCCTTACTAAAGTCCAAGTATAAAATATCATAGTTTTCATCATTATCTGCTGCTTCATACACCTTACTATAAAAAGACAGCAAATTAGTCAGACAGGATTTACCCTTACTAAAGCCATGCTGTGATTCTTTTATCAACTTATGCTTATCCAAGTGATCTCTAATATTCCTTGGTATAATAGATTCGATCATTTTCCCTACCACTGATGTCAAACTTACTGGTCTGTAATTAGATATATTTGTTTTATCCCCTTTCTTAAATATAGGTATCACATTGGCTTTCTTCCATGCCACTGGCACAATGCCACTCTCCAACGATTTTCTAAAGATGCATGCTAGGGGCTCACTTAACACATCCTTATATTCTTTCAAAATTCTAGGAAAGACCTCATCAGGACCGGGTGCTTTACTACTTTTGATTTTATCAATTTCCTTTGTTACTATCTCCTTTGTGATCAAGATATCCTTTAATTTCTCTTCATCATTACCCCGAAAGATCATTGACACCTCAGGTATATTTAGAGTATCCTCCTGTGTAAATACTGAGAGAAAAAAGTCATTTAGCATTCCAGCCATTGAGTCTGTATCACTCACTAATTCTCCATTGGAATCTATAAGTGGGCCTATTTTATTTCTAACCTTAGTTTTGTATAATTGATAAAAACTTTTAGAGGATCTTCGTTTGCCCTATTTGCCACTTTAATTTCATAATTTCTCCTTGCTACTCTAATTAACTTTTTAACATCTCTTGCTAGTTTATTATATCTCTGCCTTAAGTGATCCTCTCCATTTTTTATTTTCTTATAAATGCCCTTTTTAATTTTATCTGTCATCCATTTTGGGTCATTATTTTTAGTCCTAATCTCCTTATATGGAATGTTAATCATCTGACCTGTAATTAATTGCTCAATTATTCTTTCATACTCCTCTTCAATTGTAATCTCTTCCTCCTGGTGATTATTGTCTCCACTAACTGATATCATTGAATCTATTCCTGATTTGATTTCATTGCCTGGTTTCTGTACAACTGCCTCCAGGTAAGTCCTTAGCCCATTATAATTTGCTCTTCTAAAGTCAGGAATTTTAACATTGTTCATGCTACTATCAATACCATTCCATTTCATCTTGAATCTAATTTCACAATGGTCACTATTACCCAAATTTCCTCCAATCTCAGTATCCTTAATAACTTCTTCTCTATTTATCAGAACTAAATCCAGTATATTATTACCTCTAGTGGGTTCATTAATAATCTGCCTCAGAAAATTATCTTGGACAACATTCAAAAATTCCTCAGCCTCCTGATCACCCACAAGAGCTTCCCGGTCTATATTTCTGTAATTAAAATCACCCATTATACACACATGCTTACTTCTACATGCCCGTTCTATCTCCTGCCACAGAAGATTTGAAGCTTCCTTACTAAGATCTGGTGGCCTGGATAATAATCCTATGACAAGCTTGTTTGATTTGCCACCGAAACAATGAAAATTCTCTTTGTTTCACATTCGAACCCTCCAAAAACCCACTGCCCTTCCACTACACGGCCCATGGGCTTCGAGAAATGCAACACATTTCTTGTTGTTGGTTAAAATAGCACCCAAACGTTGAATAGGTAACGAACAAACTTCGCACTAAAATGACATTTTGACAAATGAGCGGGAAACAGCGTGGGTGGTTGTTTAAATATGAGACGCATGGACGGAAAAGTAGTTCATTGTTCCTGGAAAATTCGTGACTTTTTTTTTTACACTGAAATTGACCATTTGTGTTTCTTGAACTACACATATATAGTAATAAAAACACTAATACTGAACACATTGATTTGGAACAATAATAAAAATGAAGGTCGTAAAAAAACCTTTAAAAAAAATCAAAGAAGAGAAATAAATACGGAACAGAAAAAATGAAAAAGTCATGTTTTCGTCAGAATTAAGACATGAGACTTCATTAACAACACCGAAATATGGTTTAATCAAGCATTAAACAATGGGAAATTAAGTAACAAGTAAATAAAAAGACTAAATAATGTCAGGCATAGGGTAGGTAGGATATATAGAAAAGAAATAAGGGGGAAAAAACATCTAAAATATAAGAAAAACCAAGTTTTGATCAATATAAAAAGCACAAAAATCCTTGAAACAAATACAGCTTTCTGATTGGTCATTTATGAAACTGAATCCAGATCTGTTATTGGCCAGTGCGATAGCAGAAAAACACTGAAAAGTAGTCACATCCGGCCATCGTCGCAACATTTACCTAATCTACTTAATGATATTCAATATCATTATGTAACTTTGGTAATTGTGTAGAGTATGGCTGGATCCGAGTCCTAGCCTATTTTGGTCTATTTTTCCGGTAAACCTGAAGATCGGCGGTGTGCCTGAAAAAGTGTATTTTTTTTCAGCCGAAATGACACTTAAGTTGTGTTTGTTTCATTCACCTGCGCATGAATATTCATGTCCATTTGGTTAAATAAAAATGTTAGAACATTATTTGGTAATTGTGTAGAGTATGGCTGGATCTGAGTCTTAGCTTATTTTTCTAGCTACTTTTTCTGGTAAAACTTCAGATTTGAGGCGCATGGTAGATGGCGCTGTTAGTAGGCTACAATTTTAGGCTACAATATATCTCTTATGATGTCAGACGGTAACTTTTAGTCTGTATTATTTACTAAATATCTGCGCCTCTGCTCGTTTATAGTTTTTTCTAAGTTAGGTAAGGTTTCTTGATGTCTTTTATTGTTTTTTTGTTTTGTTTTCATAATTTTTGTTTGCTGCGAACGATAACAGCTTCTTACTGGCAACATCGTGGCTTATAAATAGGACCCGTTTTACAAATGTTTTTCTTTTGTTATTGCGTTTTCGTCCTTTCCATGTGCTTCTTCATTATTCGGATTCGACTTTAGTTTGTATAATTGTGAAAAACTTTTAGATTATCTAGAGGCACATAAACTAATCAAGAAACCTATAAAAGTAAGAATTGTTTGTTATTAGGTTAGATTTTTCTGCCAGTAAAAAGCTGTTGGGGGGGGGGGGGCAGTAAATTCAAGGGAACTGCTTGTGAGGGAGATATAACTGCAGGGGGACCACCCTGCGATGATCCTGAGTTTCAATCAATTGGGGAGGGTTGTGCCCCCAGTATGTACTCATATACAAAAAAATATAATGCCGTAATTGTTCACATCTGACGCTACTGTCTGATGTTATAAGACATATATTGTAGCCTATAAACAGCGCCACCTATCGTGCGCCATGAAACTGAAGTGTTACCCCCTTTTTCTGAGCTAAAATCTATGTGGGCAAAGTTTATGGCAATTTTGGATTATATACCGAGGGGCTGGGGTGCCTCCCAGACCCCATCCCAAAATGATTGAAATCTCAGGATCATTGTAGGCCCATCCCATCAATGAGCCGACCCTCAAAATAAGCTAGAATTGCATCTGCCAAACTTGCAACATTTACCTATTATTCTATAAACAGTTATGGGTAAATATGAAGATTGGCAGTGTGCCTGAAAAAGTGTATTTTTTCTTGCGTGTATGTTTTGTTCACCTGTGCATGCATATTCATGCGTGTTTGGTTAAATAAAAATGTTCAAACATTATTCTATAAACAATTATATACTGGGGGGCTGTGGGACTGTGCCCCCCAGACCCCCCCCTAACTGATAACCCCCCCCATGAGCAGTCCCCTTAAATTTACTCCAAAAAGGTTTATCATATTGGAACAGGGACAAAATATTTTGCGTCCTATCATTCGTGCCACCCATCTTCATGTTTACCCAATTATGATTATATACTGGAGAGCTATGCCCCCCATACCTCCCCAATTAATTGAAAGTCAGGATCATGGTAGGGGAGTCCCCTTGCAGTAATATCTTCCCCATGAGCAGTTCCCTTGAATTTCCTAAAAAAAAGTTGAAACATATTGGAACAGTGACAAAATATTTTGTGTCCCATCTGGCATTCTGCTGATCTTCAGCTTTACCATTTTTTCCTAGCTACTTTTTCTGAGCGTAAATCTATGCGGACGAAGTTTATAGCGATTTCCGATTATATACTGGGGGCTGTTCCTCCGCCCCCCCAATTGATTGAAATCTCAGGATCATCGTAGGCTCATCGGCAAATGTTGAGTATAGGTGGATGTGATTCTAGCTTATTTTGAGGGACTTCATCGGGTCGATGGGCCTATGATGATCCTGAGATTTCAATCATTTGAGGGGTTCTTGGGGGCACAGCCCCCCAGTATATAATTGGAAATTGCCATAAACTTCATCCACATAGATTTTAGCTCAGAAAAAGTAGCTAGGAAAAATAGCCCAAAATAAGCTAGGACTTGGATCCGGCCATACTCTACACAATTACCGGCCCATCCCCTCAAAATTAAACTATTGTTACTTACACTATTATAATTGTTGGTAGATATGTACTTTTCCTGGCACATGTAGGCTTAAATTACCATCTAGACAAAATTAAATTAAAAGATTCACCAAACTGCAATCAATGTAATTTGCCTGAAACAGTAAAACATTATTTATTAGACTCAGGCTTACAATATAAAGAGACAAAAATGATACACAATCTAAGCTCTCTTAATATAAAAAATCTAATTCTTAAAATTCTACTGGGAGGAGTTGGCTTCACCCCACATATCCAGGAAAAGATAAAAAAAAATTCTTAAATTTCTGCCTCTACTAGAAAATTATGAAACTTATCTTAAACAACTGCTTTTGTCTCCTTAACATTTGCAAATAACAGCTATATTACTAAAATAGGTACTATGTGCCTCTTGGATTATCACTATACTTATAAATAAATTAATAACTATAAACAATGTTTGATTGATTAATTAATTTAACCTGCCTATAACTACCTGATCAATTAATTTAACCCGTCTCTAACTACCTATGTAAATATTACCTTTACCACTTAAGCCCAAATATTAAAGATATTAACAAGGTTCCACTTCTTTTCCAAGGCTCTATGGAGAGGAGTCCCATGGGTGAAGATTGGTGTTGGTCTTTAATTTACTAACTATAACCATCACTTTTAACTAGCATTTGAAAGCAGGTACAGCCTAAACATTATTTGCATAGGTATTCATCCTCTAAAAGAATGACTGGGGGAAGATTGTTGTTAATTGTCAAGGGTTAGAATTGGGTAAAGAGGAAGAAATGGTAAAGGAATACAGAAGGGCTGGGATCCAAATTCTGCAAATGGCTGAGAAGAGAGTGATTGAGAATATACAGAAGTGGATTAGTATAGGACAGGGTTATTTGATTTAAATCACTGATTTTAATTGAAAGATTAAAAAAAAGATTATTTAAATCATGACCTTACATTTATTTGAAAACCAAAAAATAAACAAATGATTTTCATCAGTTGAAAGTTAATTATTTTAACTCAAGATTAGATAACATATTCTACATATACTGTACATCAGGATCATCAATTTCCCTGTTGATTTCACAGATCTTCATGATTCACTGCTCCTAATAGATTCTGCCTCTACTATTTTCTTAGGTACTGTTATTTTCAGGGACCAGGGAGCCATTGAGACTCCCATCATTCACAAACTTGAATGACTGGAAAGGAAGTGATTTCGCCCGAAACTTCATGATGATGGAGCAAGCGATGGAAATTTCTCACTTGTGTATTCCGTTGCAGTATTCATCTCTTCTTTGACGGCTTTCCTCTGACGTGAAGGGTGAAGCATGTTGGCTGGCAAGTGAGCCTTGGTGATGAATTGCTTGTACCTTTTTCTCACCAATTTCTTTACTTGCTCATTGTTTTTTAAGTGTCCACCAATTGTTCCTCAGCAGATCATTTTAGCCCAAGATTGGACACTTTATGCTTTACACCAGGGTCACTAATTTCCCTATTGCCTTCACAGATCTTCATGATAATTGGCCAGTTATTTATATAGATTTTCAAACAGTCTAACATAGTGGTCCATCTAGTATCCTGGGGCATGACTAGACATTAACCACCTTCCTGGCGATATCTTGCAGCAGCATAATGGTGTTTTTGAAAATATTTTACTATATTAACCACATGCTCTTTTACATTACCAATCTTTAGGTCATGAGCTAGTAGAATTAGGTGGTGTGCTGCACATCCATAGGTGAGGATGTTTTGTTGAGTAGATTCATCCAAGTCTTTGCATCTTGATGACATTTGCTGCATTATCTGTCACAACACTTCCAACATGAGCCACAAAATCTATTTCAGACTTCTTTTTCTCCCTGAAGCATTCACACACACAGTACACATCTTTATTTGCTTTGTGACTCTTTAACAGTAATTGAGTGAAAGGCCTAAGGGCTATATGCTAGTGTTCACTAGTAGTGCCCTGAACAGGTTTCAACAAGATGAAGCAGGCTTACAGAGGGTAAGCCTGCTTCAAGTTATATGTATTTTTAATTTACATATTCTAATCCTTTTTAATTATAAATATTCGATTTCACATAAAATGTATAATTAATAGAAATCAACATAAAATTAATAAAAAAATGATTTAAACCAAAATAATCTGATTTAATTTTTTTTAATAGAAAAAAAATCCACAACCCTGGTATAGGATAAGATGAGGATAGGTTTAATGGTGCATAAGGAAATGGATTATAAGAGCAAGGAAGAATGGTTTGGAAGGGAGACTGGATACATGCAGAGTAAGACAGGGAAAGACAGAATGGTTGTTAAGTGTTTTATATAATAAAATTGAAGGGAGGTAATAGATGCCATAGTGAAACACTGATAGATGAGCTGAAAGAGATGATAAGGTTGAGGAAAGAAAAATGGATGGTGACTTGTGATTTCAATGTTTATATTGGCATACTAGAATAAGATGTAAACATGAATGGGTGGCTGGTGGATAGTGGAATATGATATACTTTAAAGAATTTCTAAGTAATAGGTGTACTGACATGGAGACAAGGGACAAAAAAGAGTGCGATTAATTTTATGGTGGTAAATGAGGTTGCATTTTAGGATCTCTGAGCGCTAGCATTCTGGAGGCAATGTCATCCATTGACAAGGACTCCCTAACCAGGGGATGCAACCAGTTCAAGGTCTCACCTAGAGAAGGTTATCAATGCAGATGGTGGCCATTTTGAATGATTTCACAATTATATAGATTGCTCTATTTGTGTGTAAATTCTCATAAGAATATATTTCTTCTTTGGTATACAACATGTTTTCTTTTCCTGTGTATACTTTGTTTGATTTACCTGAAACCCCCTGTATAATAACTACACATGATTGCAAGCCAATAGTTAGGGACTCATGATAATAAAAAAATGATCAAAAAACAGGGGTGAACTTGAGGAAAGTTGGTATTGTAGGAAAGATTTACTGAGTGTTGAGAAGTTTGCTCTTAGATATTAAATGCTCAACCTTTTAAGAAATAAGGGTTCATACTCAAAATGTTTCTTTTCAACATTTTTTCTTATTATTTTTCATATTTTTTTATATCTATATTCAAGACTACTATTGAGTCAATGAGTTTGTTGAGGCTACCTAAGAAAAATGGACCTTAACTGGAGGCAACTAAAGTAACAGTGCTTGGCAAAAGGAGATGTGCAAAGTTCACCCCAGCATTTTTCTGATCACTAAAGACCACCATAAATAGGGATTTTGTTTTATACTTTTGAATGTCTTATGTTCTTTAAATGTAGCTTCCTATGAATATTTAAAATATATCCTATGGTTCATTGTTGAGTTAACAAGGTTTGTTTTTGTGCAAATTTTTTTTTATTTTTGTTTGTTAGTTTTGTCTCACAAAAATTAATTTTTTTAAAATCTATTGTTTCTACAATACCAGTACTTTTAAAAGTGCCTAGGAGGGCAAATTAGCAATTTTGAAATTCACAAAATGAAAGTTAAACAAGAAAAGGTTAAAAAAAATAGAATTAGAACTAAGAAAAAAGTAATTTTTAACCAAAAAGTGCAAGAAGTTAAACTAAAAGATAATAATGATTTGAAGAAGGATATTAAGGAACAAGCTAAAGATTCAAGGTCTGCTTTGAAAGAAAATGAAAGTTCTCATCCTGTAGACACTGATCAGAAAAGGAAAGTAGATGAGGTATGTTTTAAATTTAGTTATTTAGTAGTATACAATCTATCTATTAAAGTACTATAGCTTTAATAATAAATAATTTTCTTTTATAGACTGGATACTTGTCTAGATGAAAAAAACCCAAGTAAAAAAAGAAAGATGCCAAGTGCTTTTGCGTTTATTTATAAAGATGATTCCCTAAAGAGATCTTTGTAAAAGAAGATAAAAGCTCTTGGAATCTGCTGCATTTTTTCATAATTAGGAACTCTTAATTTGCATGTCTACTATGTCCTAAAATCATAAAGTACTAAAATTTAGTAATAAAATTTAACTTGCATCCTATTTTCCCTAAAAGATATTGGCATCAACTGCAATAAAATGATACTCCTAATAATTGTTTGAATGATTAAAAACTCAATAGGGTAAATTAAATAAATGAATTATCTGGGTTTAGTATAACTATGCATTGGCAATCCTGATTCTGGTATTCCTATATAGGAGAAGGCTGGACTCCTCCGTTTTAGTTGATGGGCATCCCTTCATCGCTGGAATGTGCTTCCTTTGTTTTTTTTATTAGTATGCTAAATTTGATTGCATTGACTTGTGCCCTTAGATGCATTTAATTTGCCTGATTGATTAAAAGAAAACATAAAATTGTGGAGTTCTCTTAAACTACTGTTCGGAATCATCTGAAAGTAGGATGGAGAATAATCATAAATCCTAGACAATGACCCCAGCCTATGTTAGGGGTCACTATCTAGTATTGAGCTTTTTTGGGGGTGGGTAGCAGTATCTAGGAATGATCTTTTATGTGGGTCATTACTTAAGATCAGAGAATGAATATCGACTTGAGTTTAGCATTTTTAAAATATCAATTTAGATTTTGATTTGAGTTCTCTCTCTCTCTCTATATTTGTTTCAATTCAAATTTTTCAATTTTTTAATATGGATTTGGATTCAAATTTGATTCAAGTTCAAGTTCAGCCTGCTTTTTAAATGCTTAAATCTATTACTTCAGAGTTCTAGATGCTTTTTTCTCATAAAATATAATTTATAACAAAGTAACTTATAAAACTTTTTCATGCTTCGACACATAGGTGAGCAAGGCATGGCCTCGCTCACCTAGACCCCTGACAAATGGCTACTGTGCTGGTTTTTCGCAAACTGTGAAGAGAATTCACTCTACCCCACCCAATCTCTTAAACTGCCTGCATCTGCAAGTTGATGGAGAAATTGCTAAATGTTAGATTATCCTTTTACCTGGACAGCGGAGGCCATCAGTCTTCTGAAAGTTACACTCCACATTGGATGCTCTGCTCTGATTGGAAAATGGTGTCTGCGAGGACTTCCTTCATATACATCTCTACACCATTGTTTTTTTTGATCTGGAGAAGCACTATTGTACTGCATGATGGTACAGTATCATGGAAACTCTACACATGATAGGGACCAGGGGATGCCTCCCAATCTTTACATCTAAATTTTTGTGAGATCGTCAATTCTGCATACGGGTGAGGAGAAGCCTTCTCCAGCCCAATGGAGCAGGATGAGGTGATCCCCTAGGGAAGTGTTGCACTCTTTGCCCTGAGCATCAACAGCATCACCTCAGTGTTGCCGGAAGATGTTCTCGTTACACTCTTTGTGGATGACCTTTCAATCTTTTGGTGAGGCCCAGATGCCGACTCCAACAGGCATTGAACTGCGTCTCTCGCTATGCCGAAGTGTACAGATACTTCTGCTGTCATCCACGGCTCCATGATCCAGACTTGTTTCTAAATGGGGTTCACCTGGAATTTTGGATTCATACTTTTTCCTTGGTCTTGTATTTGACCAATGACTCACCTGGGAGGATCATATTCTTCGTTCTGTGATGTTCAGCACCTGGTGTGCTGATAGGGTTACTGCATTATTTTTGGATTAATGCTTTGGTCATTCAAAACTTGACTATGGCTGCAAGGTTTATGCATCTGCAGCTGAGCGTGTATTGCAGAAGGTGGACTTGAACCACCACATCTGCCTTTGCTTGGTGACTGGTACCTTCCGCAGGGCCCCCATTGAGAGCCTACTTTTCAATGCTGAGGAGATGTCACCCGCTCTGTGCCATGCACAGGGCCTACCCCTGGTGCCAGAGTGTGCTTTTTTTTAGCTTGTTTCTTAGCCTTTGTTCCTTTATCTTTATTTATTTACCTTTTGTTACCTTTTTAATCTAGCCTAGTATTAGACTGTAGTTTGAGTATCTGCTCTTAAAATTTAAAAAAAATATTGACAGGAGCTTGGTTTGGCTATGTGAAGTTTCTTATCTCCCATCCTTTCTAATATCTGCATGGTGTTTGGTAAAACTTCTTTTACCCTCATCTATCGATATTGATTCATTTTTGCCAAAATAAACTTTAGTTCCATTTATGTCATATTAATTTTTAATTTCATAAAATTGTTTCATTTACCCAAGCCTTATGCAGACTATATCTATACCCTGTTAATTATAGGCAATATTTTTTCTAGCAAGCATGCTACAGCTGATATCTGAATGATTGCTAGCCACGCTGACTCCAATATGTACACAACTTCATTGATTTTGTTACAATTTTTCTGGCAGAGATTCGTTCATTGGTTTTCATTGTATTTTTTAAAATTCAAAACCATCATCCTTGATGGTCTTTTATAAAAAATGTATTTTTTATGAAGGATAAATCAGTTATTGGGTATTTAGAGGAATTATAAGCATAAATATTTTTCCAAGGAATTTGATGGACACTCCCTCCTACTTCCATACTTTTACCATTAATGGAGTTTGTCCTTTTTACTACTTTTTCTATTTCATTTTTTTTCACATCTTTTCTACATTGATTTGATAAGTTTCCATTGGTTTATGGATTTTTTTTACCTCAATCCTGCATCCATTACATATATAAATGTGGGTCTTGCTTCATGTAAAAGGGTAGAGTTAAATTTCTTTATAAAATTGCTTTGGAAATACTAATGAGCCATTGAAAATTTTTCAAGCATAACTGAATCATAAAAATACTGCAGAGTGCCGTCTCTTTGACTCAATTAGACCAGTATTATTCGCTACTGCATTCCTATTTCCTGCATTAGTTCCTTCAAGCATGGCATATTCTAAGAAAGCTTTTACTAGTTTCCTATCCCTTGATTATTATTATTAATTTAGTCAAGGATCTTTGTGGCTTTATGAAAAGATAGGGATACGATAGTTTAGATATTAGAAATGGCAATATATTCATTTGTACAATATTGAGGTTATATTTGTGTTGCAGCTGGGTGGAGCAGTACAGCCGAAGAAGCGGAGAAAAGTTGTTACAGGAAAACCAAGTGCGATAAGTGCAGATGAACTCAATAAATGGCGGGAAGTTAAATTTTTGCATCACTCAAATCTGTTCAGATTACAGGTATTTATATTATAATTTATTTCTCAATTAAATTTGCAATAAAAGTCTTTTATAGAGGGTAAAAAGAAACTTGTATGGTTTAAAAAAAAGTGTAGTTTTTAGCATTTGCACTATTGTAAAATATCACAAAGAAAATCTATATTTTAACATTTTATAATTCACTGTTTTTGTTAGAAAATTTGCTGTTTTATATGAATTTGTGGTCTCCTTAGTGGATAAGGGGTTGGATTTCCACTCAGGGCTTGATTCTTATTGAGAGAAGAACCCCCAAATTTTGGTGCCATTGGCCTTGCAACATATGCTCACATACATCTCCAGCCAATAACAATATTGCTCTCTTATTGCTCATTTTGCACATACAAAATATCACTCTTCCATCTCTGAAATTCATGGGGAAGGTGGAACTCCTTTGGTCCGTCAGACCTATGACTTAGCTGAGTGGAAACATCACTTCTGATTTGGACAAAGTTAAGCCACATTAGATGTGGTACTTTTTTGGATGGAATTTTGATTTGAGTTGACTTCAGAGTGGCTGCCACATGCTGTTGTGAACTGTAGTTTATATCGCAGAATAAACTGTACGGCACTACTGGGAAACAGCTTCATCTTCTAGATCATTGCAGATTGGTTATAAAACCTACTAAGAGTAAAAATTGGTGGTAAAACCTACCAGGAGTATAGATTCATGGTAAAACCACTCAAGACTACACATCAGTGGTAAAAATTCCATGAGTACTATAGATCAAGTGATATAACCTCTGATAATACTATAGATCAGTGATAAAACTTCTACTACTGTTACAAATAAGTACATATAAGTAGAAAACCCTCTACCAAGAATATAGACTGGTGGTAAAACTGTTGTCAATAGTACATATCAGTGGTAAAACATCAGTACTCTAGATCAGTTGATAAAATCTCTGGCAAGAGTGCATATGCTTGTTAGAACCTACCATGAGTTAAATCAGTGGTAAAATCTCTACTAATAGTGTATATCAGTGATGAAACACCTAACAATTATAGATTGGTGGTAAATTACACCATTAATAAATTGTGGTAAAAATACTTCCATGATTATAGATTAGTAGTAAAAATGCTGTCAAGAGTACACATCATTGGTAAAACTTAGTAGGTATATAGTTTGGTGGTAAAACCTCTCCTGTGAGTATAGATCAGTGTTAAAACTTCTACCAAAAGTACAGCTCAGTGTATACCCTCCACCAAAGTATAGATTGGGGATAAAACCTGTAAAGATTAATACACTTAGCAGGTAAAATCTCTACCAGGTGTATACATCAGTGGTAAACTCCTGTCAAGAGCACAGATCTGTGGTAAAGCTCTACCACCCTTGGTCATGCCGCTGGATTTCTGGTCTGATCTTTATATTGATTTTTATGGTTGGTTGGACCTATACCACTAGTGAAAGGTGGTGCAATTTGTTAGAATTTGGCCACTACCTCAAGGTAATTAGTGAGCAGACTACCGGTCATCCAGTATTTAAAGCCCCTCCACCCCCATAGTTATCTCATGGTGGTAACTACTACTTGGTGTGGGGTCATTTATTAACGTACATCAATATATATATATATATATATATATATATATACTCAAAGGTGTATAAAAATATTAGATTGTATAGTGATGAAGATTGCAAATGATGTGTAGCGTAATCAATCATGTAAATACAATGAGAAGAATGTTGTGACATCATGGTCGATGACATCAGTGTTGATGGGAAACTCTTGGTGCGCTACGTGTAGGTTGCAGTGTGTTAGTAGGTTTTGGAAATTCATGGTAGTAAGTTGTCTGGTCAGGTATTTGGAGGGGATAATTGGCGATGCGGATAGAACTAAAAGCACTAGGTAGATTATATATTGTGGTAGGATTATTTCTTTGTGTTTTGTATGTGAGTTGTGGGATATTGTTTGTTGTTACATATTCGTTAAGAATCCTAAAGCTTGAGCAGACTGACTAAAGGAAAGGTAATTATAGTTTCTCCCATTTATTATTGTTACAATTTATCTTTAGCTTGGGCAGGTAACATAATATTAACACAATTAACTAATGTGTGAGCTAAAAAATTGAGTGACACAAGATTTTTGATGGTGAAACTAAGGGGTTTTGTGTATGGACTTGTTGACCTTGAAGTTGTAGAAATGATTCTTAGGTGGACACAAATGGCTTGGGCTGAATGCCTTTTTATTATGATAGCAGGATTGATTGCCACTTGGCACATGGTAGTTAGGTTGACTGTCGTTCCCCAGGAGGGTACTCTGTTACACTTGGTACCTGGAGGAGTAACAAGGAGTAACAAGGAAAGTAAGTACCCTAGGAGACCTTACGGTCCATTCAAAGAGGGTACCTTTGGACTAGCAATTGAGCGGGCACATGGCTGCTCAATTGTTTTGCGTCCATAAACGGCCACTTTTCAAGACTTTGTCTAGTCTTGACTTGAACTGGTCATCAGATTCACTGTTGACAACTTCCACTGGAAGTGCGTTCCACTTACCGCAGATACTGTAGGTGAAAAAGTTTCCACACATATTGCGGTTGTAACGCTTCAGTTCAAGTTTGAAGCCGTGATTGCGCATTCTGTTCTCACTCAGTGTGAAAATATCCCGGTAGTCAACATTGTCGAACCCTCGAAGTATTTTGAAGACTTCGATGAGCTGACCACGCAGTCTACGGGTTTCCAGTGAGAACAGATCTAACTCCCTTAGTCTATCCTCATAACTTTTATGTCAGATAGAGGGAATCAGCTTGGTTGCCCTGGCTTGTACGCGTTCCAATCTCGCGATGTCCTTTCGCAATGAAGGACTCCAAAATTGTACGGTATACTCCAGGTGCGGTCGGACAAGTGAGTTGTACAGGCACAGTACAATCTCCTGGTTCCGATAACCAAACTGGCGCTTAATATAGCCTAGCATCCTTTGGGCCTTTTTCTCCGCCTCAATGCACTGTTTCGAGAACTTGAGGTCACTAGTGATTGTTACACCCAAGTCCTTCTCAGTGTCGGTGGATTCAATAGCAGTGCCCTTAAGGATATACTGAGATTGGGGGTTTCTGTGGCCGATATGCATCACTTTGTCCTCCTGGCCTGATTCCAAATTAGGGAAGCCTTCCCCATTACTGGGTTAATTGGAACTATCTGATGGGGCCTGAGAAAGTTGTTGGTGTGCTTCCCCCTTGCTCCTTCTCAGCACTACTTTACCCTTTTATTATTAGGTATTAGTAGCATTATTATTGTTATCATTCTTCTTATTTAATTATTGTTATTTAGTATTTGCATAATTATTATGTATTACTATTACTGGTTATCATTATTGTATATTGTGTATTTTAATTTTTATTAATATTTATTACTATTATTAGTTATTATTACTTAATAATATTTTTTATCATTTTGGCTATCTCCTGTAACTTTTCGACCTGCACTTTGTACCAGTAGTGTTCCCACCTGAACAGAGTTTGGTCCAGTAGCCATGGTGCCTGGGATCACCTATCACCAGGATATGATAATATTAGGTGATTACCCACCCTACTCGTTAGTGGACCCACCTATCTCTACCTCTCTTTATTATATACTCTTCTACCCCTTTCCATATTTGCTCTTCTATCACAGAGGTTCTGGGTGCCAAGCACACTTTCATCCGTTTATGAGCCTTAATTGAGTGGAGTGTATACTGTGAGGTCCCTACCTGTTGCGAGGGCCGAAAGCCCACTGGCTAGGGCAATGGTGTCTGCTGGACAATCAGTAGACCCATGTCTACTGATAGACCTTCCTTCCAGTAGACATATAAGGTGGCTATGCTGTCACCATCCTTTATGGTTAAAGTTTTGGAAAAATTTTTGCTTAAAATAGGTGTGCCCTGTTGGCAAAGACCATCAATGCTGGACCCGGACTGACTATCTGTAAATGATCATATTATGGAATTTTCAGATCCTATGGAGACTTGTCTCTTAACCCCCTAAGTAATTGGGGGGGGGGGGGTCATAGTTTCTGCCCAATCTCTCTTAACTTCCTGTATGTGCAAATTGATGGAAAAATTGGTACATGTTAGACTACCCTTTTTCCTGGACAGCAGAGTCTACCAGTCTTCCGCACACTGCAGCTTCCATAAGTTCCACTCGACATTGTATGCTCTGCTCTGACTGGAAAATGCTGTCTGTGTGGCCTTCCTTCATAGACAGCACTATGCTACGGTGTTTTGTGAGATCATCAATTCTGCATATGGGTGAGGGAGTCCTCTCTAGCCCATTGGAGCAGGAAGATGGGGGGGGTATCCTGCAGGGAAGTGTACCCTGTGACACTGCCCTGAGCATCAACAGTATCACCTTGCTGCTTCCGGAAGATATTCTTGCCATGCTCTACATCGATGACGTATCAATCTCTTTTGGTGTGGCCTAGATGCCAACTCTGCCTTGCTTTTCTATTAATCTTTGTTCATTTGAAGCTTGACTTCCTATGAGTTTTATGCATCCTCAGCTGAGCATATATTATGGAAGGTGAGCCTACTTGTCGATGCTGGGGAGATGCCACTCCCTCTGCCCCATGTACAGTGCATTATGTGCTTGTATGCCCAAGCCCGTCATCTCCTTCAGTCACCAATGGCTCTTATTGCATCAGCAACTGATTGTGACGGAGCCCTTGATTCCAAGAGACACCAGTCATACCTGAAGCCCTTTGGGTTTAGGGCTAGGAAACTTATTCAAGAGCTTGTGGAGCTCTCAGGTTGGTGGCGCCTCTGGTTCTTCCCAGGATGCCACCCTGGAGGGTACCACCTTTGACTATTTGTTACCATGCCTCTTCTCCCAAAGCTTCCACAGTTCCAGGAGTATTGCATTTGACTTTTTTTGGGAGCACACTTTGTGTTATGATGGTTCTGTCAGTGTACATGGCTTCAACTCCCAGGAGGGGTCTGTTTCCACATCCTATTCCTTCTGTTTGAAGTCAGGGTGTGTCTTTATGGCTGAGCTGATTACAATACACCACTCAGTACAGAAGATAATGTGTCATACCTGGTTTGGAGACTGCATTGTGATCTTTAGTCATTCACAAAGTGCCCTGAGAGCTCTCAGGGCATTGGAATCTCTGCACCCCCAAGTTTGCGGTATCTCTGACTCCATGTTTACATCAGGATGGGAGGATGTCAAGATTATCTTGTGCTGGATTCCTGCACATGTGGGGATTGCAGGGAATGAGGGTACCAAAAAGTCTGTGAGGACTGGGCAACAAGACCATTGTTTTGCTCTTCCTCACATTGGCTACATGGCAAGAATCAGTTCAGCCCTCCAGGCTCCCGCCGACCCTAGAGCATGCTTCCTTCTTGCTTGTTTTGGGTTTATTTTTTTTTTTTAATTTATCCTAGCATTAGGCTATAGTATAATTGCGCTGAATTGACCCCTTTGTAAGCAGTTGCCAGATGGACACACACAAAAAATCTGTTTGATGACTTGTGCCTTCTGCAGCCCCTTCTTAGATTGCCTCCTGGTCAATGCTGGGGAGATGGCGCTTGTTTTTTTGTGTACACACTGCATTAGGCCCTTGTATCTGTGTCCATCATCTCCCTCTGTCAGCAACAGCCTCATTTCATTACTTTGGACTACAGAAAGAACTTCTCACCACTCTGTACAAACAATTCACCTGCACCACTCTCATCTATGCAGGATCAGGATGGCACCCAACCAGTGCCAAATCTCATTTGAACAAACTCCAAACCACACAGAACAATGTACTCATAACACTCACATGATGCACATGCAGCACATCCACCCCACAACTACATGCTCAAACAAAAATACTACCAATCAAAATACACAGAAAACCCATCGCCACCCCAACCACCACCTGACTGCAAAGCCCCCGCCACCCAGACTCAAGAAAAAGCCCCAGCACACTACTTCCAACACTTCTACAATGACCTCCCTCCCTCACCACCAAACCCAAACTTAATCAGACACATCCACACTACCTTCACCCAAAGATACCTGAATACACTACCAACAAACAACACACTAAATGAGCACCCCTCCCCACCTTAATAAACCAACTCAGGTCAGACCACTCCACTATATTCCAACAATACAAACACAGAATAAATCTCGCTCTGACATTAACATGCACCAGGTGCAACTAAAGCCCAGACATTAAACACACTACTAATCCCACAAGCGCGTTCATGCACTTGCAACTTTGGATTGATGGAGTTTCTGAAGTAGGCAGAGGCCTTCTCTTCCACAGTTTTAGTTTTGAGGTGTTGACTACATGCACCTAAGTATTGGAATTTGTTTTGTTTTTGTGAGGACTTGTCTCCTTTTCTAGTTTTGTTTTTATTTAGTTTATATTTCAACTTTAATAAAGACCTTGTAATTTTGGCAGCTGTAGGCTTGCTGTCAGTCACTGCAAGAAAACTTTAAAAAAGTATGCAAATGGCTTTGAATATGATGATAGATGTGGATGGAACTGCCTCTACCCATGAACCAGATATGCCACTCCCCTGTGGTAGTCAAACCTCACTATGACTGCACTCAAATCCTTCATCTCTGTCAGAAATCCAAGGACATCTATTTGGCTTTAGGAGCTCATATACACGGTGTGTAAGGTATTTGAGGACAGATTTATACTTGCACAAAAAATGACTTAGAAACAGATAATAATGTCTTTTTACTGAAAAAGCTGTGAGGATAAGAATAAACATATTGTTTTGTAATTTTATTCAATAAAGTCTCCTTTAGCTTCAATTTGATATCTGAATCGCCTACATGCTAGGGTCAAGTGTTTCTTGTTCATATTGGACATTACTGTGACTCTGGAAGCTTTTAGTGTTATGAATGTGCTCATTAACCCCTTTCTGAACTATGCTACATACATAGTAGTCCAATGGATTGAGATCTGGGGAGCTAGGAGGCCAAATGTTAGGGGTTGTGTGATCATGAAAAATTTCTGCCATCCATTCCTGCGTTGCTTGAGCCTTGTGTGATGGTGCTGAGTCTTGTTGAAACACACAAGGTCTTCCGTTGTGAACATGCATTTATAGCCACGATAACTACCTGCTTCTTCATTTCTTGTGTAAGCTTAGGGTCTGCCATTGATAATTCTGAAATATAGAAAATATAAAGTCAAATAATATGCTGCTATAGTAAAAATAACATATGTCCTCAAATACCTTATATGTGTTTGATGTCAGGGCCTGAGGTGGGGAAAGATTATGCCATCACTTTAACCAAGAATACCATTTCTGCAATGAATCTCGAGAAGCTGGATTCCATCCTCCGCCTGCATTATGAGCAGGACTTCCCGAAAAGGCCACTGCGCATGTGCAGTGATAACAAACTTTGGTTGACTGCTTGCATACTCAAACTCATGGATGACAAGACAGAAGGAGATGGTATGAGTGGAGAAATCTGTACTGTTGAACTAAACATCTAACCAAAATAGCCAAATACGAGACCACAAAAAATAGAACAAAATAACATTATTTCCAGCTAATTTTCAAAGGAACATTATTTCCAGCCAATTTTCAAAGGAACTAAAAAACATTTTTTGCTTCCAACAAAATGAAAATACCCCTTTTTAATGATATAGATGATTTCTCAACAAGTTTTGAAATATGAAATCATTTCCCATCTATTTGTACAAGATCCCCCCCTATAGATCCATGCACTCTCCCCACCCAATCTAAATGAAGTTCCAACAATCAATCAAATTGAAATTTACAATAGAATAAACAAATTGAAAATCAACAAATCTTCACCTCCGAACCAGCTCCTTAATTGATTAATTAAGGAATTTTCAAATGAGATAAACATACTACTCACACATATTTAATCTCAATCAAAAAGGGCGTGTTTCCCAAACTGGAAGAAAGCCACCATCACTCTGCTGAAGAAGAAACCCAAGGTCATCGAACTAGGTGATCTTCGACCAGTTTCGTTCACTTTAGATTTTGGAAAACTATTAGAAAGTTTTGTTGCTGGTTGGGTTCTCAAGGACATAACACTAGGTCTCAACACAGATCAGTACAGGAACTGCCATTGTAGTTACACCACCCACTACCTTGTCAAACTACTCGACAACATTCTCAAATGTATTGATCAACCTTATCATATTGCCGTAATAACTTTACGGTAGTGGATTTTACTAAAACCTTTGATTTTGCCAATCATGGAGTTGCAGTTCAAGAGCTGTTTTTATTAGGATGCTGTCCATCTCTACTCAAGTTAATATCTAACTTTTTAACTAATTGTCACCATAGAGTAACATATATAGATGCTTTGTTTGAATTTCAAAATATAACATAGGGTTCCTCAAGGAACAAAATTAGGATCCATAGTATTCATTGCTCTAATAAACAACTTGGCACGGAATAATGCCATTCACATGAAGTTTGTAGATGACCTTACCTTAGCTGAAATTGTAAATATCAAGAATGTCATCAACTATACAATGCAAACTACACTCGATTCTCTCTCCAATGAGTGTGAATCCAATCTTATGGTCACTAATCCTATCAAATGTGAGGTTCTGATTCCATCTGTCCCATAAAGGCCTATTATCTACCCATATCTACATCTCAGTGGAGTAGATTTACCAATTGTACACAAGTGTAAACTATTAGGTATTAGGAATTTACATCAACAACATCGTAAATTGGAAAATGCACATTGATTATCTAATCAAAAAGGCAAACAAATGTTTATTTATCATCTATAGGGCTAAGCAATTTAAATTCAGTGTGAAAACTATGTTTACACTATATACTTGGTTCATTTGTACCAGTTTGGAATACACTGCCTGTGTGGCACTCAGGATTGATGGCACAGCAGACACTGTATTGAATGAATACAAGAGTTTTCTGTATCATCCTTGGTGATCATTATACAGATTATGAATCAGCGCTTGGTATTCTTGAGACTTTGACACTTCATGAAAGGTGGGAGCATCTCTGTCTTAAGTTCATCATGGGTCTCTTGGGGTCTGAATGCCATAGGAACCTGCTACTACCATTCCTACATCAAGTACACCATTAGAATACCAGGAGGGGTTAAAAAATTCTTAGATCTATTAGGGATAGAACCACATTGTACCACAACTCTACAACTTGTACAACTCAACGATTTGACTCAAGACTATGCGATAGTAAATCACTGTAATATAATAACTGTATCAACTTTATTTTGTTCAAAATATTAGTATTAATTATAATTATGTATGAATATTATTGGTATATAAGTATGAATTTTGTTAACCAAGTTGCCATGTTAAAAAATATAATAATTTTTTTGTAACTTTCTTGGAAATAAAGTATTTATTATTATTTTTGTTTGTTTTGTGTGTCCAGGAAGGCTTGGCATTGCTGTTTTTGTTGTTGGATGTGTTAAGATGTCTGTTTCTCTGTCAGTGTTGTGTTGGGTCTGTGGTTGTTCTTGTAGATTTTTCCTGGTTTTGATGTATTGTCTTACCTCCACAAAAGAGCTTAGGGTTATAGTGTATATTTTTGTTAGCTGTTATTGTATGTATGTTAAAGTGCAAATGGGCAGTTTATGCATCTGAATTAGGCAACTATGAAGCCTTGGAGTATTTGTTCTGTATTGTTGGGATGTAGAATTTCTAATCAGCTTTGTGTGTGTATGTATATGTTTGATAAGTGTTAAGGCACAATCAAGGATGATTTGTATGATGATTTAGAGACAGCCAGAGGATTGTGGTGAGAGGTTTTGAGGTTGTTTTAATGGCTAGCTTTAGTGGACAGAAAAGTCAGGGGCAATATTTGTGTGAAAACTTTTAAAGGGTTTGTGAGTAGAGGTTTGTTGTTTAGAATGAATAAGAGGGTTGAGGTGTTCTGTGATGAGACAGGCCAGTCTTTTTCTTGGAACTCATGCCAGGGTAGGTTGTGTGCATTGAAGTATTCATAGTTCATCACTGGCCATTATTTTGGTTAGCAGGAGCTGGGCTGTTGGTGGTTTATTGAGCTTGATGATGTGCTTGCATTGTTCATTCATTTACATTGACTGAATTTCCATTAAGTCATGTTGTGGGAGGGTATTGGTGAAAGTCATATTGTCACTGGCATGCTAAATTCAGCTTCCACCTTCACTGTTTCTGTACGTAATGTGTGTTGAAAGTGATAACAAGATCATTTGGAGGGGAAACTACTTGTGTTACTCATACCAGGCAGTTCTCACAATGGCAGGGTTCTCTTCATTTGGATATCAGCTACACTGCATAAATATGGACTATTTATAGAGTATTTGATATTTTTTTTGTAAAGAAATGATTAATTTCAGATGAATGAGATGTTGTCAGAGCTGCAAATCAGTGATAAGAAGAAAGCACAAGTGAACTCTTGGCTCAACAATTTTTCCTCCTTTGTAAAAGCTTTGCCAAAGTCAAAGTTGTTTAAGGTTGGTTGTTTGTATTATTTCTATGAATTAACATTTCCCATATCCTTATTTCATTACCTTTTTTATCCTTATTTTCTCTTTCCCTGTGGTTGGGAAACAAGTGTGGTGTCAGTCATAGGAAGCAGCTACATTTGACCACACCCATTGGTGGAAAAGCAATGTACATTTGGTGTAATAATCCCATTAATTGCAGTCTCTCTCAGGTTGGGGGACTTGGTGGCCCTACCCTCATATAAGATGGCCTATTACACTACACATTCTTTCACCTTGATGCTATTGAAATATACAAAGCCTTTGGGCATTGCAATTATGCTGTTGCAGCATTTTTTTCTCAGAATCCTCCCTTTCAAGGGGTGCCCTTTGTAGACTTACAACTGGTACCTGGACAACTGGCACCCCCTCCCCCTGACCCTAGTACCCCGAATACAGTATTCTCTCTCGGGTCATCCTTTGCGCCTTTTTTCAAATCTATATTTTTCATTCTTCCCACATGATCCGTCCCTTGAGAGGGGGTAGATTGTGTAGCAAGGGTATGATGCCCATTACAACCCAAACTTAAAGGAACTCCCCTGCTACTCCAATGCCTGCAAGAGGACCTACAGCTATATATCTTCCACTATTTCTACTTCATCTACTGTCCTTCACCACTTTCCTTACAGATCTCTTTCTCACTGACTTTCTGCATGAAACAGCTTCGTTACCATTGCCCATTAAACTTGGAGTTTTTTTTTAGACCACCACCCTCTAACCAGGCTACCAATACCCACAAATAATCTCTGTCTCCCAAGCTCTCTGAGACGAACCTCAAATACAACATCGGCCTCAAAAGAGAAAAAGATATCCACAGTGGTATCTAATCGTCAAACATAATATCTTCCATTTTACAATGGAATTGTCAGGGAGTTCTTCCAAAGTGGGAAGAACTCAAAATTCTTTTGACGACTATCCACCCGCTGTTATTTGTCTTCAGGAGAATAAACTGGGTATATGGCCCTTTCCGCCGGTACCCGGCTTTCTCACTTTCAACTCTATTGCTCCTGCTGGGAGCCCCTCTCATGGGGGATGTCAATCATGGTATCTTCATCCCAACATGTTTATCCCATCTCCCTACATACTCCCCTCCAAGCTGTAGCCATGAGGGTTTTTCTTACTAAGCTTTTTACTGTTTGCTCTATTTTCCTACCCCCTTGTTTATCATTGTCAAGATCCGATCTTTTAGAAGTTATAGACCAGTTGCCCTCCCCATTCTTATTACTAGGAGATTTTAACGCCCATCACCCATACTGGGGTAACATCACTCGAAATGCCAAAGGCAGTGCTTTAGAGTCTCTTTTATTAACTGGCGATTTTACCTCTTATCATGTCCAGATGGACTCTTTTAGCTGTGTTGACCTGTTTGTTTGTTCCCCTGATTGCTTCACGGAATTTCGATGGTCAATTCTTTACGATCTCCATGGGAGTGACCACTTTCCTATTGTCTTGTCGGCCCTTCAAGTTAGCCTTCATACAACCATGCCCCTTAAGTGGGACTTAGGTCATGCAGATTGGGAAGGTTTCCAAGAGGCATCCTTCACAAATGCATCCTTGAGGACCTTCAATGGAGTGGACGCGACAGTAGAATACTTTACATCGACTATCTACAATGCAGCAACACAGACCATCCCACGGAGGTGACCTGTCACAGGCCGCTCAACCGTGCCCTGGTGGACTTCGACGTGTGCAACAGCTATCAAAAATTACAAGTTAGCCCATGCCCAATTCCGAAAGAACCTAACTTTGTGCAACAAGGTCGACCGAAACCGAGCTTGTGCGCTTTGCCCCCGTAAGGGCGTGGCGATTTGTCATCCTGTCCACCGTGCTGACAGGATCCAGCGCTCCGTCCGGCCCCAGCTTAGCCTCTCTTCCTTCCTTCAGATAGCCTGTATTTCTTCCCTACTTCGTTGCTTTTCATACAACCCCTCCCACAACTTTCAATGGTCAGCCTCTAATTTCACAGGGTAGATGCTGACCTTCTTCTCAAGCCAACTGTCCCGGATCGGAGCTGAGGGGGGGGGGGGACAATGTTCCCTAACCGCTGAGCTCCGGTTCTGAATGTTTTTTTTTTTAACAACCTGCTTAGTCCCAACACATACCTTCCTCACATCCCTTTTCCTTTCTTCTTCACACTCAGTTTTACACCGCATCTAAGGTGGAGCCACCATGCTGATGGACTGCCAGGCCACCAGGCGGGAGGGGTGGTCCCAAATGGCGGCGCCAGGCCTGTAAGCACCTCTTGCAGTGCGAGCAACTGCGAGAGGTGGTGAGCTATTGCGTCCCGTATAAAAAAGAGGGTCACCATGCCCCTGTATGCAAATAGAAAACCCCCCAAATCTCTCCCCATTCCCCTTTGTACACAGACGGAGCCGCCCTCGGGCAGCTCCACCAAAAAAATGGAGGTCTCTTCCCCTGTGCTTGCGCAGGGGACCCTCCATATTTCTTTAACCGGAGAGGAGGCTTACTCCTCTCCTACGTCTATGGGTGAAGAGGACTCCCCCTCCCCCCTTTCTCTGGAGGTGCTTTCGGGCACCTCCCTATTTCCAGAGGCAGTCCCTCCTTTTCTTTCTAAGAGGACTGCCACGAAAGCCAGAAGGCAGCCCATTGCCGACCGCCCGTCGTGTAAGCGGCTCGGTAGGGCAAACCCCCTTAGGGGGGAGAGGGAAGCCAGGCCCCTTCGGTCGCTCCCCTCAAAAGACTTGCTGGCAAGAATTTTAAACCTTGCTGGGGTCAAGGCCTGTGACTCCCCACACAAGACTGGCGATACTGCAAAGGGATCTGCGATGTCCTGGGAGGGGATGGCCAACTCGAGGCCCCTCCTGTGATAGACATGGTCCTTGAGGAAACCCAGCCTCAGATGGTAGGGCCTTCCATGGGGGGGAATCCGGGCTCGGCCCCAAACACCGAACCCAAATCCGCCCCTATGCAAGGTCCTCCTCAAACGGCTATGGTTTCTGAGGCAGTACAAGGAGGGGAGGGATATCCTCCGGAGGGTGCCCCTGCGACCACCAGGACCTTCTCCATTTCAGAGAAAGACCTGGCTGAGGCCGGTCCATCTGGCCTAGGGGCTTCTGCCAGCGGAGTTGAGAAGCGGGTTCATTCCCTGCCCTCCTCTCCAAAAAAGAAAAAGACAAAGAAGACTCGGGGCTCCTCTCCATCTGCGGGGGCTGTGGGGACGGATGGGTCTGCTGCCAGTTTGGCAAGCGACCAAGCCAAGATCGGCACATCCGGCCCCTCTGCCTCCCGGGTGCAGAGCCCCCGAATATGAAAAAAACCAAAAGTGCGCAGGGCGGAGCCTCGATAACATCGGGTCTCTTGATTCAGAGGTTACCTGGCGTTTTCAAGCCCGCTGGCTTCAAACGCTTCCTCGTCATTCGCTCCACTGATGGCAGCATGTTGGCCAAGGGCAACATGATCCATCAGAGGAGAGGATTAGCTAGTGTAATTGGTAGAGAGCCAAAGGTGACCCGTTTCTCGGTTGGGAGCCTTCTGGCGAATCTCGCCGAGGCGGCCAAGATAAGTGCTCTTCAGACACTTCATGGCACCCCAGTGAGTGTGACGCTGCACTCTACCAGAACTTTGTGAAAGGAGTAGTTTATGCGAGGGAACTCGTTGACTACTCCATAGAGGACATCACCTTAGAGCTGGCCGACCATGGGGCGGTCAAGGTCGAACATGTGACAAGCTCCCTGAGTCAGTGCGTGCCAGTTGGTACCGCTACCGCAGGAAGGCATTCATGCCACTGCCGCGGTGGTGCTATTGCTGTCACCCCTTCGGCCATATGAATCGTTCTTGTAGACGTGCAAAGTCGGGGTCACCCGAAGTCTGTGTAAATTGCTCCAAGGCCGCACACGATAAGTCTAAATCATGTGTGGTCAAGTGTGTCAATTGCGGAGAGCCGCATCCCGCTTCTTCGAATCAATGTGGTGCTTATCTCCTTGAGAAAGAAATCCTGGCCATTCAGGCCCAGGATCGACTCTCATTCCGCGAGGCTAAGGACTTGGTCCTGGCATGCCCGGCTCTGCCTGGGACGTCATATGCCTCAATAGTTAGAAAGGCACCCTCTGCTCCTGGCCCATCCAGGCCAACGAGCACGGTTGTTTCTGTGCCTATTCGGAGCCCTTCTGCGGGCTCTACTCAACCCAGGCGCTCCCCTGGTTAAGCTGGCGGCAAAAAGGGTTCACACCCAGCCCCGGCCTAAAACCAGGGCTCCCCCCTCTTCCCCAAACGTGACCATTTCCCGTAAGGCGAAATGGCCACGCCCCTCCATAGAGTGTTAGACTCACAGGAGGCAAAACCCCTGAAGTTAGTCGCTAGGCCATCTTCCGGGGTTCCTAAAGCTGTCCCCCGAAAGGAGGACAGCAACAAAGGAGCTTCGGCTCCTTTCCCACGCCGAGAGGTGGAGCGAGTGGCTCGGAGATGGTGGTTCCTCGAAAAGAGAGCCCCCCCGCCTCCGAAGCCGCAACGCCCTCCTAAGGTTTCGAGGCGGAGGGAGGAAAAGACTCGCATGGCGATCCCAACCTCCCCCAATAAGTCCTCGAAGGCGACAGCGCCTTCAGCGCTTTGTCTGGCCAACAGCGCCCAGGGTTCTGCCTCCGGGAAGCGTACGGCCATTCCCGTGAGGGTCTTCTGTTCGAGGAGGGCCCTTGCATCTCCTCCGAGTTAGGCCTGGAGGGCATATTCCTTCAATGGAATTGCCGTGGACTCAGGGCCAACGGAGGGAGGAAAAGGCTCACATGGCGATCCCAACCTCGCCCAATAAGTCCTCGAAGGCGAAGCGCCTTCAGCGCTTTGTCCGGCCAACAGTGCCCGGGGTTCTGGCTCCGGGAAGCGCACGGCCATTCCCGTGAGGGTCTTCTGTTCGAGGAGGGCCCCCGCATCTCCGAGCTAGGCCTGGAGGGCATATTCCTTCAATGGAATTTCCGTGGACTCAGGGCCAACTGGGAGGAGCTGCGGAGGCTCGTCTCGTTCCGTTCCCCGTTAGCTAGCTTTTTGCAGGATACGATGCTAGGCGCGTGCCCCCTGCCCTCCCTCCCGGGGTATTAGGGTCTTGCGACCCCATCACAACGGAATGGCCGGGATGGGAGATGCGTGGTTTACACCCGGCATGGTCTCCGTTCTTCCTTTCTCTTTAGATACCTCCTTTCAGGCAGTGGCTGTGCAGCTGCACCTGGATAGGAGGTATACTATCATTTCTGCGTACATTCCACCGTCAGCTGACTTCGACGCGGGAAACTTCCGCTGCGTCGTGGCACGGTTGCCGAGGCCCTTTCTCTTACTTGGAGATCTGAACGGCAGGCATCCTCTCTGGGGAGATTACTCAATTAATCCCAGGGGACAGTTCCTTGCCGATCTGATCGAAGAGCTTGAGATGGGTGTCCTAAACGTGGATGAGTTTACGCATCACTGTCCGAGAACCGCTTCATTTTCTTGCCTTGATCTATCTTTGTGCTCTTCGGATGCACAGCCTGATTTTGATTGGGAGGTGGTCGATGACCTCCATGGTAGTGATCACTTTCCCATTCAAATATCATTTTCAGGGCAACTGCCACCTGAGAGCCCACCTCGGTAGTGCTTGGCGCGGGCGCGGTGGCCTGCATTTCAGGAAATGACTGAATTCTCTATCCCAGTCGAGAAGTTTAGTTCGGTAGATGAGGCCGTTGAGTTCTTCTCCGGCAACCTCATCGCCGTGGGCCTGACTACTATTCCTAGGACGTCTGACCGTTTTGCACGCCGACCACTTCCATGGTGGTCGGCCGAGTGTGAGACGGCCCTCAAACAGAAGCGTTATGCCTACATGCGCTATAAGCGCCGCCTGAACGATTTCACTTTCGCTGAATTTCGTCGGGCTAGGGCTAGGTTCCGGTATATTTCGAAGCACGCCCGCCTCTCTTCTTGGCGGGCATACGTGTCTTCACTTAGCGGGAAGACCCCTTTAGCAGAGGTGTGGAAGCGAGTCAAAAGGATTCGGGGCAAGTTCTCTAAGGACCCCCCCCTCCCGTTCTCCAGGAGAATGGGACCGCAATCTCGGACCCCGCGTCCGTGGCAGAATCCTTAGCGACTGCTTTTTCCGCATTCTCTAGCCGGGATGCACGTCGTCATGTCGCGGAAGGCCGCCGGCTGGACTTTATCTTCAGAGGCGGAGAACCATTCAACGACAGGTTTACTGTGAGTGAGTTGCGCTCCGCTCTCGCTTCGTGCGCGGACACCGCCCATGGCCCTGACGATGTCCCGCACGCCATGCTTCGACACCTGGGTGAGCGAGGCATGGCCTTTCTGTTAGATTTGTTCAACAGGCTCTGGGTGGAAGGTCTTCCCCCAGACTCCTGGCGAATCGCTACTGTGCTCGCCTTTCGCAAACCGGGGAGAGATCACTCTACTCCGACCGGTTTCCGCCCAATCTCTCTAACCTCTTGTGTGTGCAAGTTGATGGAGAAATTGGTAAATGTTAGATTAGCCTTTTTCCTGGACAGCGGAGGTTATCTGTCTTCTGCACAGTGCGGCTTCCGCAAGTTCCACTCCACGTCGGATGCTCTGCTCCGAGTGGAAAATGCCGTCTGCGAGGCTTTCCTTCGTAGAAAGCACTACACCACGGTGTTTTTCGATCTGGAGAAGGCCTATGATACCGCATGGCAATACGGTATCATGGAGACTCTCCACACGATGGGGGCGAGGGGACGCCTCCCAGTCTTTATATCTGAATTTTTGCGAGATCGTAGTTTCCGTGTATGGGTGGAGGGAACTCTCTCCGGCCCAAAGGAGCAGGAAGAGGGTGTCCCTCAGGAAAGTGTCCTCATGTCACACACTTTGCCCTGAGCTTCAACGGCATCACCTCGATGCTGCCGGAAGATGTTCTCGCTACGCTCTACGTGGACGACCTTTCGATATCTTTTGGCGTGGCCCAGATGCCAACTCTGGTGCGTCGACTCCAACAGTCATTGAACTGCATCTCTCGCTATGCCAAATCGCACAGGTTTCGGTTTTCTTTGGCCAAGACTAAGGTGGTGCACTTCTGCCGCCATCCACGGCTCCACCCCGACCCAGATTTGTTTCTTAATGGGATGCGCCTCAATGTGGTGGACTCGTACCGTTTCCCTGGTCTTGTATTCGGCCAACGCCTCACCTGGGAGGATCATATTTGCAGCCTTAGGGTCTCTTGTACCCGTGCCATGGATATTCTCTGTTCCGTGACGTTCAGCGCTTGGGGCGCTGATCGGGCTACTGCCCTACTTTTTTTATCAATTCTTTGTTAGTTCGAAGCTCAACTACGGATGCGAGTTTTATTCATCCGCAGCCGAGCGTTTATTGCGGAAGGTAGATTCGATCCACCACACCGGCCTTCGCCTTGCGACCGGTGCCTTCCGCACTTCCCCCATTGAGAGCCTGTTGGTCGATGCTGGGAAGATGCCACTCGCTCTGCGCCGCGTGCAGTGCATCACTCGCCTGTATGTGCGAGCCCGGCGCCTCCTTCAGTCGTCAACAGCTTTCACTGCATCCGCAGCTGATCTCGACGGTGCCTATGCCGCCGAGAGACGCCAGTCATATCCTAAGCCTTTTGGGTTTAGGGCCAGGAAACTCCTTGGACAGCTAGATATAGCTCTCGGGCCGTTGGCGCCCCTGGTTTTGCCCAGGACGCCACCCTGGAAGGTACCACATTTGGCTATTTGTCGCCACGCCTCTGCTCCCAAAGCTTGTACGGCGCCGGGAGTATTGCGTTCGACCTTTTTAGAGCACACCTCGTGTCACGCTGGAACCGTGCTAGTGTATACGGATGGCTCCAAGTCCCAAGAGGGGTTCGGCTTCCACGCTGTATCCTATCTGTTTGAAGTCAGCGGGGCTCTGCCAGGCGCTGCGTCTGTCTTTACGGCCGAGCTGGTGGTAATATACGACTCGGTACGGGAGATTACGCGACGTGCCCGGTTCGTAGACCGGATTGTGATCTATAGCGACTCACAAAGCGCCCTGAGTGCTCTCGGGGCATTGGAATCTCCGCATTCCCTGGTTCGCGATATCCGTGACGCCACGGTTTTGGCGAGCCGGTCAGATGTCGAGATTATCTTCTGCTGGGTTCCTGCACATGTTGGAATTGCGGGGAATGAGGGCGCCAAAGAGTCCGCGAGGACTCTGCGACCGGACCAGCGTTTCGCTCTTCCTCACACCGACTACATGGCAGGAATACGGGCAGCTCTTCGGACCGCTTGGCAAAGAATATGGGAGACGTTCGAAGGGAACTTAAAGTTGCGTGCCATTGCGCCGCGACTGTTTCCATGGATCTATCCCCCAATTCCGCGACGGCTTCAGTTCGCTTTCTGACTTCTCCGAATCGGACACACTCGTGTGACGCATCGCTATTTGATGGAGCGCTCGCCTGCGTCCTATTTCGACGACTGCGTCGTCCCCCAGACTGTTCGGCACATTCTTGTCGAATGTCCCAGTCTGGGTGATCTTCGCGCACGTTACCTGTTCCGGTACCGGGATGGGCGGGATCGCTACCGCCTGTCCCTCGTACTCGGGACGAGTGCGTCCACATTGACTGGTGGACTTGTTGACTTTTTGGGGGAGGCCGGCCTTGTCCCTATTATTTAAGCAGGGTTTATTTTTTTTGTTTTATTATTTGCTTTTGTTTTTTTTTCCTTTAGGTTGCACACTCCTGCGCCGGGGGGACCTCCCCCAACACAGGAGCTTGCTTCCTTTCCCCCGTTTTGGGGTGTTTTTCGTCTCTAATTTTTTTTAAAGTAGCCTAGAACTAGGCCAGAGTTTTAATACGGCGACTAATGCCTAAGTAGGCAGTCGCCAGATGAGCCCCTTTAAAAAAAAAAAAAAAAAAAAAAAAAAAAAAAAAAAAAAAAAAAAAAAAAAAATCTTGCGCCCCGCCAAAGAACCCTTCGTCAGGTTCGCCGAAATTCATGGCGCAGATACGTTTCATCGATTTCCTCTGACACCTACTGCTAAGATCTGGAAGAGGATTAGTAAGATCAGGGGCCGTTATGCTAATTATCATACCCCCACACTCAACTTAGACGGTTCTTTGGAGAATGACGGCCTGGCGGTCAGCAATGCTTTTGCTGACCATTTCCGCGCCATCAGCAGTGTCAGCCGTTACGATAAAGCTTTTCAATCTTACAACTCAAAGGAAGAATCTCATTCTCTCAACTTCGCAACAAAGTCTAACCTTCTGTATAACGCTCTATTCAGCATCCATGAGCTGCATAGCGCTCTGTCCCTTTGCAGATCTACTTCCCCTGGCCTTGATGAGATCCATTTCGATATGATTCATCCACATTCTACTGTCTTCCTGCTTGATTTGTACAACCTTATATGGGTGAAGGGTTTTTACCCGTTATCATTGCACATTGGGATCATCCTCCCCATCCTTCTTTGTCAAACCGGGCAGGGATGGGTTGGATGCAGATCACTACCGCCCTATAGCTCTCACCAGCTGTTCGAGTAAGTTGCTGGAAAAAATGATATTGGAGCGCCTAAACTGTTTCCTAGAAACCAATCATCTTCTCTCTCCATTTCAATGTGGCTTCCGCAAAGGTCATAGTTCCCTTGACCTACTAGTACGTTTTGAGGGATCGGTCCGGAAAGCTTTCTCATTAAAGCACCAAGTCCTGGCCATATTTTTTGATATTGAGAAAGCCTACGACACAACATGGAGATACGGCATCTTGAAGCAGTTATACGTCTGGGGGATGAGAGGCCTTTTACCTTCATTTATTCAAAGTTTTTTAGCATCTCGATCCTTCAAGGTACGTGTTGGAGACGCATACTCTGACCTGCAACCCCAAGAGGAGGGAGTTCCTTAGGGCAGTGTTTTAAGTGTCTTATGTTTTATAATTGCCATCAATGATATTATTTCGTCTCTCCCAGAAGGTGTATCGGCAACTCTGTTTGTCGATGATTTAGCACTATACTGTTCCTCACCTCGCCTTCCATCAGCAGCGCGTCGGCTACAACTGGCGGTCGATGCTGTATCCAAAAGAGCACAACTTAAGGGATTCGGCTTTTCCATGACCAAAACCAAAGCAATGTATTTCCACCGAGGCAGAGGGGTTCTTGTTCCGCCATCTATCTCCCTACAAGGCGAAGATATAGAGTTTGTCTCCGAGTTTTGATTACTTGGTGTAAGTCTCGATCCAAAGTTATCCTGGTTACCACACCTACGCGGACTTCGAACAGGCTGTCTGCGGGCTCTAGACATTTTGAAAGTCCTCTCACACACTTCGTGGGGCAGTGACCGACAAACATTGTGGACATTATACACAGCCCTCGTCCAATCCAAATTGGATTATGGCTGTCAATCAAATTTATCATCGGCTTCCCCTTCAGCCCTTAAAATGCTGAACTCCATTTGAAACCTCCGTGTTCGCATTTCCAGTGGAGCCTTCTGTACTTCTGTCAACAGCCTTTACTGCGAGAGTGGGTACTCCCTTTGCCCTACCATAGACTTCAAATCTGCATGCGATACCTCTGCCGAGTACAGCAAGCCCCTGTATCAGAGGTCTACAGATGCCTGTATGCTGCCGAATCAACGGCGGCATATAAGTTGCCATCTTTACCTCGCCCTTTGAACCTTCGCATAGGAGATCATCTCTCTAACCTGGGTGCTCCAAGGGTCCTTACCCTTCCATCCTTACTGATCCCTAGGTGGCGTGCTCCTCTCCCCACAGTATGTACCAACATGTGGAGCCTGGAGAAGTCCTCCATGGACCCTCGCATCATTAAGAACCTGTTCTTAGAGCATTCGATCTCCCACAAACAATGCTGCCCACTATACACGGATGGCTCTAAGTCGGACGGTGGCGTGGGTGCCGCAGCCATCTACCCAGGAGGAGAATTCCTAACTCTATCTTTGCCACCAGCAGCATCCATTTTTACCGCTGAACTTTCAGCAATTCTTTTAGCCTTTAGACTCATCCAAATTTTACCTTTTAGTGATTTTGTCATTTTTTCCGACTCAAGGAGTGTCTTACAGTCAATTAGATCTTTTAATGCGTCCCATCCCCTGGTCACAGAAATTTGCAACTGGCTGATCCAAAATGCATCCCGATATAGAATTATTTTTTGCTGCTTCCCTGGGCATGTGGGGGTCCTGGGCATTGAGAAGGCTGATCCGCTGGCCCGCTGTCCCGCTCAGCACATTCTGTGTCCCCTGAGAACTCGGCTCTGCCTTTTAGGGACTACTTTCCTTCAATAAGAAAGTATATTTTTCAACTGTGGCAGAATGAATGGGATGACTGTTCATCATCCAAACTATACAAAATAAAAAATTCTATTCGCTCTTGGCCCTCAAGTCATCACAGAATGCGGTCGTTGGAGGTGGCCCTTTGCTGAGTTTGCATTGGCCACACAAGACTTACTCACGGCCATCTTGTTTTGGGTGATGCTCATATCAGCCCTTGCTGTCATTTTTGCGGTGGGGACCAATCAGTTGCCCACCTTTTATTGGATTGTAGCCATTTTACCATTCTCCGGTTGTCCTGTTTCCCGACCCTTTTAACTATTCCTCAACACACCCGTCTTCGATTCATATTGGCGGAGGAATCTTTTAACCTGTCGTTTTTTAAATTTTTGTCACAAAGTGGTCTCCTCCACCTTTCATAGATGATATCTCTCGTTTCACCCTAGCGGCCATATAGAATCCACTTGGATTGGGCAGCAACCCACTGGTAACTTACCTTAAACCCTTAAACCCACAAATAATCCACAAACATACACAACACAGTAAGGCATTCAACCTCTGTGTCCAAATCACCTCATCAATGCCATTCAACCAGATATCAATATCAAAGAAACTTTCCTCCCACATCTCATAAAGTCACACTGGCAAGGCTGTGGTGCAGTTGCCACACAGAGCGAAATTACAAGTACCACATTGGCTCGACTGATACAGACATCTGCTCCCACTGCTATCAGAAACCAGCCACAGTTTAATACATTCACAACATGCCTGACACAAACACAACTGGGACAAAACTTTAAGATAAATAGAGTGCCAAGTCTTTGGAAGAAAGAAGTTCAGTCGAGGATTCATCCATCCTGTCACCCAAAGGGAATGGACCCCAGCCAGTGTGGGCAACATTAGTGACCTTTTTCTTTTTCATTTGTTTACATTTTTTCTCACCTCCCCTTTTTTAATTTGTTTACATTTCTTTTTCCTTTACATTTTTTTTTACTTCTCTCTTGTCTCTTTAATTAAACTTATTAGTCACATTATTGTATATTGAGTTGTAGTATCTTAACCTCATTGGTATGCCTTAATGCCATAGCATGACAAAAAGAGGTTAGTTTTGCCGCTGGACCATTTGGATGCTTTCATGGCCCTCCCCACAAGGGGGGGGGGTATACTGTGTATACTGCTACACCTGTTCTCTTTATAACTGATACAAAATGTCACTTGTGCTGGAAGGGATTGATTTGTTTCCTTATACCAAGGAATTCAATAAATCAATACTTTTCTCTAAGATGCCAAGATGGTAATGATGTTCTTGTATTGAATCATTGGGAGAGAGAAATGAAAATTGTAGAGAAGCACAATATGGCTGTGCGGTAATGGTGGGTTTGTATTTTTTTGTAGTTAGATAATTTGGACTGGGTGGAAGAGGAGAAGATTGCACCAATTCCAATGAGGCACTTCCGCCATCTGCCCCCATTAAGTGGCGACTTTCAGTTCCATCCACCTAACCAGGTGACCCTCGTGGGGTCATATCCTCTTGGCCTTGCCTCCTCCCACTCTCCAGTGATAGACATCGCGCTCATCCTTCCCAAAGTAAGTTTACTCCTTAGCTCATTTTGCTCCTCTGTGCCTAATAGCATTGATATGCTCTGACCACACCTTGTGGGAAAGTAGTGTTTGATGATGCCTTTCCTTGTCCAGTAATTTGGACTGGCTTTTAGGAGTGGGTAGCTATTTGTGGCATTCAACCATGCCACTCCTGTGGGGAAAACTGGCTGATTTTGAAGGTTAGTAATAAACCCTCTTGGCAGTATTAAAGGTTAATCAAATTGGCCAAGGAATGTCCTCCAGTGTCCACAGTCTTGCCAGTGATTGTCATTCTGATCTTTATATGAAATTCATTATCAGGGCAGGAACTTTTTAAATACCTAATAAGTATGTCTATTGCAGTCTTTATTATTTTTATTATAATATCTTTTTGTCCCCTTTCATTCATATTTCTTTCATCACTTTTCTCCTGAATCAAAATTCATTAGCCGGTTATTCCAGTTCTCTTATTTGTAGAGTTGTTTGTAGTATCCGCAATGCTACCCCACATAGGGTTAAATTTGAATTGTGTGTGGTCTGTCTGCTCATTTGGTACTGGTATCTTCAATTGTACTCCCCAGCCCTTGGCATTTAGAGGTGATTGAATTAGAAATTGTAATTCTTGTGACTCTTGGATCCTTTTGATTGATTGATGTTGATTTCCTTTTTAATTAAAACATGGAATAGATTCCAAGACTTCAACATCATCCAGTTTCCTTTAAAGTGGGGTTGACCTACACATTGATGCTGATTGGCTTGCTCAGCCAATAGCTCCCTATCTGGGTTTAGTTGCCTTTTACAAGTGCTGGAGGATGGTATAGGTAATCCTCCTGACATTCATATTGGTCATAACCTGAATAAAATAAAGAAGTCTCTGAGGTTGATGTCTCTTTTACCAGGATTTTATGGTCCCGATGGAACTAAGCAATTGCAAGTGGCTGTTACGGCGAGCGCTCTACCTCGCTTGGATTGGCAAAGCTCTCGAGACGAGCACTGACCTTGTTTCTGATATTCACTGGACCCTCCATTGTGGATCGCCGCTGCGTCCCATTTTGCAGGTCAGTTAACAAGGCCAAAGAAACTCTCTCATTGGGACTGAAATGGAGAGACCTTCGGCACTGCAGCCACTAGGTGTATTATAAGCTTGTGTGCACTTTTACCAATGTGATGGTGTAAGTGCTGTTCAATGGGGAGTGAATACAAAGGGTTTGAGTGTAGAATGTGCCATGAAGTTGTATGAGTGGTATAGAAGGGAGAATGGGTTAGAACAAAGCAAAGGGATTGAGAAAGATATTGGGTGGGAGGTAGTTTGGTAGAATAAAGGTAAGTGGAAAGGTGTGAGTAGGGTTGTGACAAGGAATGTTCTGGGTGGTGCAGGCATATAAGAAGATGATACAAATATATATGACTCTGTGAAAGGTTGTAATACTGTCTTAAATATAGAATGATTAAGATTGTGTGTTTAAAAGAAAGAGGATAAGTATGATGGTTGTGCATTGAGTGAGGTGTGTGTGGGGGTGGGGGGTGTCTTGGTGCCTCCTGTCCCGTGATAAACCTTAACTGCATGAGATAATACAGCCCCATAAGGGGCACAGAGATGTATGTTCTCAGCGCTCCATCCAGCCTCTGTTTAGCTTTTCCTCTTTCATCCATTAACCCCTACCTCATCTTTTTGTACCAACTTTTCCCCTCCATTCATCCTTCCATCCATCCTTTTTACTTTGTTACCTTCTCTACCCTTTCATTGTTACCCTCTTCAACTGCTCGACTATGATAATAATAGGTGATCACCTAATTTACTCATTAATAACTACACGTTACTCCGCAAACAAAATAGTTGAGTGTAGCATGCCACAGCAGGCTGCAGCTGACATCCTGAGGATTGCATTCCCACCCACCCGCTAAGGCCTAAAGGTGAATTCTGTTGCTATATATTTTCCACACTAATAATTATAGCCACCATGTAAGGCAGTTGTAGAGTGGTTCCAAGTGGATATGACATAACCGCCCCACTTGGATGTATTCTGCATGAGGTTAAGTTGCAACAGAACTTCTAATTTCCTAGCTGTTTTATTGACTGCTAGCACAAGGGGGGGAGGTCTATAAAATTCCAACAGCAAGCAGCAGCCTCCTTCCACTCTAGCTGGTTCCTGAGGACAGCCTCACCGAAAGCACGGCCCCACTTAATTGTGCTAACGATGGGGCCTACAGCTCAGGCTGTAGGATCCAAGGCTTTCTCCCTTAATCTCCCAAGCAGTCAGGAAGAACAGAGGTCATCTGCTCCTGACAAGAAATAAACAACAACAGCATATCTTCCACACATTTTCCTCACCTCGATCTTCATCTCTTGCCATTCAGAAATATCCTTACCAATTTTCTTTGCTGTTTTGTTTTGAGTAATTCTAATTATAACCCATTGAATTGGCACAAAATGTAAAAAAAAACCACATTTTAAAACATGTTATTTTGCTGTATAAAAATTGGTAAAAAAATTGAAATTGACCTTAACTATCTTTACTAAACAGTGTATAAACAGGAAGTGATTTGACACATTATCATGTAAGAAACAGCAGCTTTAAAAACAGCCCTATTTGAACAACATTGAATCCTTGGGAGTTGAGGTAGTAAAAGGATGCGACCAATAATGCTTTGATGCAATCCACCACAAAATTTCTCTAAAAGCATTAGCGATTCCATTTTTATTCCACCATGACTCCTTGTAGAATTTGATGTTTGTCCTTGCTTCCATTTTAATACAAGCCATGTTACTCAATCAAATGGGTTCTTTTTAAACTGCTGTTTGTTCCTTGGTAATCAATGCACTTGTTTTGTCATAACGTAGTCAAGGGAGTTTCTCACTGGGACATCAATTGAAATTTCCGGCTTTTTTTTTTAATTTGCATTTCCCGAACTTTATTAAGACTCTTGGAATATATTTTATGAATCACTAGAAATCTACCTTGATAATTCTAACTTTTATTAGATTTAATAATTTTGAATGCTTAATATTGAATTATTGAAGGTTATGCTTTAACATTTTAACCTGTAATCATGTGTAAATGAAAATGCTATTTTTTAATTTGCAATCATACTGGCTATTAGACAATGTATGGACATTGGAAATATTTAAATATTTGAAATTATTTCTGTATACTAAATGCCCAAATCCTGCAGCTTACAGCAGGAGAAAAAATTGGGAAAAGTTGGAAAATCAACCTTTTTCCTGTGCCTCCAAAAGACTACTTCAAGACTCTTAAAATAGCAGCTACAAAGAGCAATATTTGTCCCTCCTGGTACTTCAAAAGGGAGATGCAAGGTGAGTGTGAGATTTTGTGTTTGATGGAAATTAAGGGGAGGAAGCAGAGTATCCTTACATTATAGGGAGCAGCATTGGTCTTTCTGACATTTCTCAATCCCACCTTACAAAGAGAGCCAAATTTGTATTCCTGACTGCCTGTAATCCTTGTAAAAGCCCTTTCGTGGAAGTTATGTCCTACTGCTCCCATGATGTAGCATTAATGAGGTCCACTATTGCAGTCTGTCATACATTTACATCTTTTTCTTTGTTATTTGCCCCACAAGTAGTGCCCCATGTAAACTTGCACATTGTATCTGGAAAAGTGGTCTCCTTCCTGGCCCAGTTTCCCCTGCAGTCTCAAACTAGCTTGAATCTACCTGAGCTTTTTTTTTCCTTCTACACATCTTCATTTGCCTCTCTTTACAGGCCCCTTTTCTTATCTCTTGGCTGGTGGCCTTATCCTTATCCTCCTCAGCCAGCTGCCTCAACAGAATCACTTGATTCCCATAACTTCTTCCCACTCTAAACCCATCCTGTTTATTACATATCATTACTTCATTCTTATTTCATGATTACTCAGAATTTTTTCCATACACAATGCAAACAGCATTAATTTTCATATTCATCTATTTCTCCTTACCTCATAATGCAGTACTATCACAACATTCTTCTCAGCAATAGTCTTCACTCTTAGAGGCCTTAAAACAGCAAATTTATTCCATTGTGCTATCTTCACTATTTTTTAATCTCTTGGCAACTACACCAATTCCTAGTACTTTCCCATTTTGCATAACTTCACACCATTAAAGCCCTCTTAATTACTAATTTCCATACCCCAATATAGCTCTCAGTTTGCACTACATTGAATTGTTAGTTAACCTTCCCCCTAAGCCCACTCAACCATAACATTATTAACACACTGACTGGCCTCTTGCTTGCTTTCGACTAAGCCACCCCTAATACAACCCTAAATACACTGCCCATATCAATCTATCCTCCCCCATCCCCGCACTTCTTGACTCTCAGAACCTCTTTTACTATAACCTCCTTGGGAGACCTCTTGATGGAGAAGACAACATGCTGTTCAGCCTTCCTGAATAATGCTGCTGGGGGCGATTGAAGAGAACTGTGGTGGAGGGTGTGTGTGTGTGACAAAACTAGGCTTCTTATGATTGAAATGGTTGTACTTTAAAAAGAAAAGAAATTGGTAAGGGTTTTATCATCCATTTGCGCTCATTTAAGGTGGCTTTTATTTCTCAGTGGGGACCTATTGATTAATGTGGAATCCCAACCACGAGTATGTATAGCGTGTGTCAGAGCCCATAAAGTTGAACTGAATCGGGACTTCATCCAACGACTAACCACACCCGATTTGCTTAACTTTGATGTAATCAAAACGGTGTTTCCCCTTGCCAGTCCATATAGTACATGAAGATTTAATATGACAAGGACCCTTATAGTTAATCTCATTAACACCAAGTGTTGGAGCTTGTGGGGCATTTACATTTTACCACATAGAAAGAAGGGATCAATGTCATTTTTGCAGACTCAGACTGTCTACTGCCTACCCCTCACTACAATTGGTTATGTGGTGTTGATGTTGTGATGCTGAGCCATCACCATTTCATCAAAGAAAATCTCAAGTATCAAAATTGGATTAATGGGATTCTACTTCTCAAAATTTGGCTGACACAGCGAAACTTATCTAAGGTAAGTTTATATTTTTCACAAAGGTAGGCATCCCACAAATACCCCTTGTTTTGGTCCCTTACAAAATTACCAGTCACCAGATTTGAGGAGGTATAAAGGCATACTTGTAACAATAATTATGTAATTTATGTGGGACTCTAGCCAAGTCCTTTGCAGGGGTATTATATAACTTCATTGGCTCAGCAAGGCTCTGGATTTTCTACTCCCATGGATAGGCCTCGCTAGTGGTTGGATGGTAGGCAGGGGTATTATGTCCCATGAAACAACTTAAATCTGAAGGAATGTTCTCCTGACCCCAATACCCACAGTTGTGCACCCTTCCGACTTCAATGCCTGAAGGATGATTTGCAGTTATATATCTTCCACTCATTTTTCACTTCCACTATCTTCACCACTTACAAGCTTTCTGCCGGAGATGCCCTGGTTTTAAGTAATGATACTTCATCCACTCAAACTAGCTTTCAGAAACATATTCACATTCACTTCACTTAAACCTCCATTCAGTCACTCATACAATACCCTGCAGCATGCATGGCCCTCTTAAATCTATCCCTCTGAATCATCCACCCATCCTGGACAGCGGAAGCTGCCTTTATACTGTACAGAGTGAATTTCTCAAGTTCCAGTCCACGTCGGATGCTCTGCTCCGACTGGAAAATGCCGTCTGCGAGGCCTTCCTTCGTAGACAGCACTTCGCCGCGCTGTTTTTCGATCTGGAGAAGGCCTATGATCCCGCGGTTTTCTTTGGCCAAGACTAAGGTGGTGCACTTCTAATGTTATTCTAGCTCCACCCCGACCCGGATTTGTTCCTAAACGGGGTTTGCCTGGAAGTGGTAGATTTGCACAGTTTCCTTGGTCTTGTTTTCAACTGACGCCTCATCTGGAAGGCTTATATTCGCAGCCTAAGGGTTTTTTGTACTCACACTAGGGACATTCTTTGTCCTTTGACGACGTTTAGCACTTGGGCTGCTAATAGGTCTACTGCCTTACTTTTCCACCCATCCTTTGTTCGTTCGAAGCTTGACTATGGATGCGAATTTTACACATCTGCAACCAAGTGTGTAGTGCAGAAAGTGTACTCAATCCAGGACACCAGCCTCCGCCTTGCGACCGGTGCCTTCCGCATGTCCCCCATTGAGACCTACTTGTCGATGCCGGGGCAATACCACACGCTTTGCGCCGTACATAGTGCAGTATGCGCTTGCACGCGTGAGCTCGGTGTCTCCCTCAGTCGCCAACGGCTCTCATTGCAGCCGATCTCGACGGTGCTTATAACGCCAAGAGACGCCAGTTATACTCTAATACCCCCCTATGCCGTGATGGCTTCAGGTTGCTTTCTGTCGTCTCCGAATTGGACACACTTGAGGGATGCACCGCTATTTGATGGAGCGCTTGCTGCACCATATTGTGATGACTGCGTTCTCCCCCAGACTGTTCAACACATTCTTGTTGAATGTCCCAGTCTTGGTGAGCTTCGTGCATGCTACCTGCACTGGTACTGGAATGAGCGAGGTCACTACCACCGATTGTCCCTTGTACTTGGGACGTATTTGTGCACACTGATGTGGATTTTATGACTTTTGGGGGGAGGCTAACCTCCTCCACTTTATTTAACTAGAGTTAATATTTTTTTTGTAGGTTACACATTCCTGTGTCGGGGGAGGCCTCCCCCCCTTCCGACACCATAGCGTGTTTCCTGCTTCTTTCCCTTTTCCTTCCTTTTTTTATTTTTTTTTATTGTTTTTTTTGCCATCTTGACCACCGTGCTGACAGGATCCAGCGCTCTGTCCGGCCTCAGCTTAGCCTCTCTTCCTTCCTTCAGATAGCCTGTATTTCTCCCCTACATTGTCGCTTTTCATACAACCTCTCCCACAACTTTCAATGCTCAGCCTCTAATTTCACAGGGTAGATGCTGACCTTCTTCTCAAGCCAACCGTCCCGGATCGGGGCTGAGGGGGGAGGGGACAACGTTCCCTAACCCCTGAGCTCCGGTCTGGGGGGGTTGGTTTTTAACAACCTGCTTAATCCCCACCCATACCTTCCTCACATCCCTTTTCCTTTCTTCCTCACACTCAGTTTTACGCCGTGTCTAAGGTGGAGCCGCCATGCCGATGGACTGCCAGGCCACCAGGCGGGAGGAGTGGTCCCAAATGGCGGTGCCTGGCTCTGCCAGGCCTGTAAGCACCTCTTGGGTGCGGGCAACTGTGAGAGGTGATGAGCGATTGCATCCTGTGAAACAAATATAGGGTCACCATGCCCAATGATGAGAAACGTAAAAATCTTCCCTTAATTCCCCCTGTGTCACCAACGGAGCCGCCCTCGGGCAGCTCCACCGAAAAATGGAGGTCCCTCCCCTTGTGCTTGCGCAGGGGACACTCCATATCGCTCTAACCGGAGAGGAGGCTTACTCCTCTCCTTTGCTTACAGGTGTAGGGGACTCCCCCTCACCCCCTTCTCTGGAGGTGCTTTCGGGCACCTCCCTTCTTCCAGCGGCAGTCCCCTCTGTTCTTTCCAAGGGGACTGCCAAGAAAGCCAGCAGGCAGCCCTTAGCCAGCCGCTCCACATTGAAGCGGCTTGGTAGGGCAAACCCCCTTAGGGGGGAGAGGGAAGCCAGGTTCCTTTGGTCGCTTCCCTCAAAAGACCTGCTGTCGAGAATATTGAACCTTGCCGGGGTCAAGGCCTGTGCCTCCCCACACAAGACTAGTGATGATACTGCCAACGGCACCTACAATGTCTTGGGGGGGGGGGGGGGGGTGGCCAACTGGAGGCCCTTCCTGAGATAGACATGGTGCTTGAGGAAACCCAGCCTCAGACGGTCGGGCCTTCCATGGGGGGGAATCCGGGCTCGGTTCCAAGCACCGAACCCGAATCAGCCCCTATGTAAGTTCCTCCTCAAACGGCTAGGGTTTCCGAAGTAGTACAAGGAGGGGAGGGATCTCCTCCGACCGGTACCCCCACGACTACCAGGACCTTCTCCATTTCGGAGAAGGACCTGCCTGAGGCCGGTCCATCTGGCCTGGGGACTCCTTCCGGCGGAGGTGAGAAGCGGGTTCATTCCCCGCCCTCCTTTCCAAAAAAGAAAAAGAAAAAGACTAAAATGACTCAGGGCTCCTCTCCATCCGCGGGGTCTACGGGGACGGATGGGTCTACTGCCACTTTGGCAAGCGACCAAGCCAAGATCGGCACATCTGGCCCCTCTGCCCCCCCATCCCGGTTGCAGAACCCCTGACTAAGACCAAAAGTGCACAGGGCGGAGCCTCGATGACATCGGGGCCCCTCATTCAGAGGTTACCTGGCGTTTACGAGCCCGCAGGCTTCAAACGCTACCTCGTTATTCGCTCCACTGATGGCACCATGTTGGCCAAGGGCAACATGATCCATCAGAGGAGAGGATTAGCTAGTGCAATTGGTAGAGAGCCGAAGGTGACCCGTTTCTCGGATGGGAGCCTTCTGGCGAATGCGGCGAATCCTACTGAGGCGGCCAAGATAAGTGCTCTTCGGACACTTCATGGCACCCCGGTGAGTGTGATGCCGCACTCTACCATGAACTTTGTGAAAAGAGTAGTTTATGCGAGGGAACTCGTTGACTACTCCATTGAGGACATCACCTTAGAGCTGGCCGACCATGGGGCGGTCAAGGTCGAACGTGTGATGAGAAAACAGGGAGGGGCTTCGAGACCCACCCCTACACTTTTCGTCACGTTCGACTGTGACAAGCTCCCTGAGTCGGTGCGTGCTGGTTGGTACCGCTACCGCGTGAAGGCATTCGTGCCACTGCCGCGGCGGTGCTATTACCGTCACTGCTTCGGCAATATGAATCGATCTTGTAGACGTGCAAAGTCGGGGTCACCCGAAGTATGTGTAAATTGCTCCAAGGCCGCACACAATAAGTCTAAATAATGTGTCGCCAAGGGTGTCAATTGCAGAGAGCCGCACCCTGCTTCTTCGAAGCAATGTGGTACATATCTCCTCGAGAAAGAAATCCTGGCTGTTAAGGCCCAGGATTGACTCTCATTCCGTGAGGCTAAGGACATGGTCCTGGAGCGCCCGGCTCTGCCTGGGACGTCATATGCCTCGATAGTTAGAAAGACACCCTCTGCTCCTGACCCATCCAGGCCAACGAGCATGGTTGTTTCCGTGCCCATTCGGAGCCCTTCTGCGGGCTCTACTCAACCCGGCCGCTCCCCTGGTAAAGCTGGCGGCAAAATGGGTTCACACCCAGCCCCGGCCTAAAACCAGGGCTCCCCCCTCTTACCCCAGCGTGACCGTAGCGAAACGGCTACGCGCCGCCAGCGAGTCGTTAGACTCACAGGAGGCAACACCCCTGAAGTTGGTCGCTAGGCCATCTTCCGGGGTTCCTAAAGCTGTTCCCCGAAAGGAGGACAGCAACAAAGGAGCTTCGGTCCCTTCGCCCATGCCCCGAGGTGGAGCGGGTGGCTCGGAGACGGTGGTTCCTCAAAAAGAGGGCCCCCCACCTCCGAAGCCGCAACGCCTGCCTAAGGTTTCAAGGCGGGGGGAGGAAAAGACTCGCATGTCGAGCCCAACCTCCCCCAATAAGTCCTCGAAGGCGACAGCGCCTTCAGCGCTTTGTCCGGCCAACAGCGCCCGTGGTTCTGCCTCCGGGAAGCGTACGGCCATTCTCGTGAGGGTCTTCTGTTTGAGGAGGGCCCCCGCGTCTCCGAGCTAGGCCTGAAGGGCATATTCCTTCAATGGAATTTCCGTTTACTCCGGGCCAGCTGGGAGGAGCTGCAGAGGCTCGTCTCATCCCGTTCCCCGTTAGCTATCTTTTTGAAGGCGACCATGCTAGGCGCGTGCCCCCTGCCCTCCCTCCCGTGGTATTCGGGTCTTGCGACCCCACCACCACAGGATGGCCGGGCTGGGGGATGCGCGGTTTACACCCGGCATGATGTCTTCGTTCTTCCTTTCTCTTTAGATACCTCCTTTCAGGCAGTGGCTGTGCAGCTGCACCTGGATAGGAGGTATACTATCATTTCTGCGTACATTCCACCGTCAGCTGACTTGGACGCGGGTGACTTCCGCCGCGTCGTGGCACAGTTCCGAGGCCCTTTCTCTTGCTTGGAGATCTGAACGGCAGGCATCCTCTCTGGGGAGATTACTCCATAAATCCCACGAGACAAGTCCTTGCCGATCTGATCGAAGAGCTTGAGATAGGTGTCAAACGTGTATGAGTTTATGCATCACTGTCCGAGAACCGCTTCATTTTCTGGCCTTGATCTATCTTTGTGCTCTTCGGATGCACAGCCTGATTTTGATTGGGGGGTGGTCGATGACCTCCATGGTAGTGATCACTTTCCCATTCAAATATCATTTTCAGGGAAACTGCCGCCTGAGAGCCCACCTCGGTGGTGTTTGGCGCAGGCGCGGTGGCCTGCATTTCAGGAAATGACTGAATTCTCTATCTCAGTCGAGGAGTTTAGGTCGGTAGATGAGGCCGTTGAGTTCTTCTCCGGTAACCTCATCGCCGCGGGCCTGACTACTATTCCTGGAACGTCTGGCCGTTTTGCACGCTGACCACTCCCATAGTGGTCGGCCGAGTGTGAGACGGCCCTCAAACAGAAGCGTTATGCCTACATGCGCTATAAGCGCCGCCCGAACGATTTCACTGTCGCTGAATTTCGTCGGGCTAGGGCTAGGTTCCGGTATATTTCGAAGCACGCCCACCGCTCTTCTTGGCGGGCATACGTGTCTTCACCTAACGGGAAGACCCCTTTAGCAGAGGAGAGGTGTGGAAGCGAGTCAAAAGGATTCGGGGCAAGTTCTCGCAGGACCCCCCTCCCGTTCTCCAGGAGAATGGGACCCCAATTTCAGACCCCGCGTCCGTGGCGGAATCCTTAGCGAACGCTTTTTCCGCATTTTCTAGCTGTGATGCTGCTCCGCCAGCATTCAATGCACATAAGAACATAAGAAAAGAAGGAGACTGCAAAAGACCATTCATGGCCTACACTTGGCAGCTCCTGTTAACACTTGTGATGTCGCGGAAGGCCGCCGGCTATACTTTACCTCCAGAGGCGGAGATCCCTTCAACGACAGGTTTACTGTGAGTGAGATGCGTTCCGCTCTCACTTCGTGCGCGGACACCGCCCATGGTCCGGACGATGTCCCGTATGGCATGCTTCGACAATTGGGTGAGCGAGGCATGGCCTTTCTTTTAGATTTGTTCAACAGGATCTTGGTGGAGGGTCTTCTCCCAGATTCCTGGCGAATCGCTACTGTGCTCGCCTTTCGCAAGCCGGGGAGAGATCACACTGCTCCGACCGGTTTCTGCCCAATCTCTCTAACCTCTTGCGTGTGCAAGTTGATGGAGAAATTGGTAAATGTTAGACTATAGCCTTCTACCTGGACAGCGGAGGTCATCTGTCTTGTGCACAGTGAGGCTTCCGCAAGTTCCACTCCTCGTCGGATGCTCTGCTCCGACTGGAAAATGCCGTCTGCGAGGCTTTCCTTCTTAGACAGCACTACGCCACGGTGTTTTTCGATCTGGAGAAGGCCTATGATACTGCATGGCGATACGGTATCATGGAGACTCTCCACACGATGGGGGCGAGGGGACGCCTCCTAGTCTTTATATCTGAATTTTTGCGAGATCGTCGATTCCGGTAAAGGGTGGGGGGAGCCCTCTCCGGCCCAAAGGAGCAGGAAGAGGGTGTCCCGCAGGAAAGGGTCCTCAGTGTCACACTCTTTGCCCTGAGCATCAACTGCACCATCTCGGTGCTGCCAGAAGATGTTCTCGCTACGCTCTACGTGGACGACCTTTCGATCTCTTTTGGCGCGGCCCAGATGCCTACTCTGGAGCGTCGACTCCAACAGACATTGAACCGCGTCTCTCGCTATGCCGAAGCGCACAGGTTTCGGTTTTCTTTTGCCAAAACTAAGGTGGTGCACTTCTGCCGCCATCCACGGCTTCACCCCGACCCAGATTTGTTTCTTAATGGGGTGCGCCTGGATGTGGTTGAGTCGCACCTTTTCCTTGGTCTTGTATTCCACCGACGCCTCACCTGGGAGGCTCATATTCGCAGCCTTAGGGTCTCTTGTACCCGCGCCATGGATATTCTCCGTTCCGTGACGTTCAGCGCTTGGGGCGCTGATAGGGCTACTGCCCTACTCTTTTATCGATCCTTTGTTCGCTCGAAGCTCGACTACGGATGCGAGTTTTATGCATCCGCAGCCGAGCGTTTATTGCGGAAGGTGGATTCGATCCACCACACCGGCCTTCGCCTTGCGACCGGTGCCTTCCGCACTTCCCCCATTGAGATCCTGTTGGTCTTTGCTGGGGAGATGCCACTCGCTCTGCGCCGCGCGCAGTGCATCACTCGCCTGTACGCGCGAGCCCGGCGCCTCCCTCAGTTGCCAACAGCTTTTACCGCATCCGCTGCTGATCTCGACGGTGCCTATGCCGCCGAGAGACGCCAGTCATACCCTAAGCCCTTTGGGTTTAGGGTCAGGAAACTCCTAGAGCTAGATATAGCTCTCGGCCTGGTGGCGCCCCTGGTTCTGCCAAGGACGCCACCCTGGAGGGTACCAAATTTGGCTATTTGTCGCCACGCCTCTGCTCCCAAAGCTTGTACGGCGCCGGGCGTATTGCGTTCGACCTTTTTAGACCACACCTCGTGTCACGCTGGAACCGTGCCAGTGTATACGGATGGCTCCAAGTCCCAAGAGGGGGTCGGCTTCCACGCCGTATCCCCTCTGTTTGAAGTCAGCGGGGCTCTACCAGGCGCTGCGTTTCTCTACACGGCCGAGCTGGTGGCAATACACCAATCGGTACGGGAGATTACGCGACGTGCCCGGTTCGGAGACCGGATTGTGATCTATAGCGACTCACAAAGCGCCCTGAGTGCTCTCGGAGCATTGGAATCTCCGCATCCCCTGGTTCGCGATATCCGTGACGCCACGGTTTTGGCGAGCCGGGCAGATGTCGAGATTATCTAATGCTGAGTTCCTGGACATGTAGGAATTGCGGGGAATGAGGGCGCCAAAGAGTCCGCGAGGACTCTGCGACCGGCCCATCTTTTCGCTCTTCCTCACACCGACTACATGGCTGGAATACGGGCAGCTCTTCGGACTGCTTGGCAAAGAAGATGGGAGACGGTCGAAGGGAACTTAAAGTTGCGTGCCATTGCGCCGCGACTGTTCCCATGGACCTATCCCCCAATGCTGCGACGGCTTTAGGTCGCTTTCTGTCGTCTCCGAATCGGGCACACTCGTGTGACGCATCGCTATCTGATGGAGCGCTCGCCTGCGCCCTATTGTGACCACTGCGTCGTCCCCCAGACTGTTCGGCACATTCTTGTTGAATGTCCCAGTCTGGGTGATCTTCTTGCATGTTATCTTTCTTGGTTCCGGGATGGGCGGGGTCGCTACCGCCTGTCCCTTGTACTTGGGACGAGTTCATGCACATTGACTTGTGGACTTGTTGACTTTTTGGGGGAGGCTGGGCTTCTCCCCTTTATTTAAGAAGGTTCTATTTTTTGTTTTTCTTTGTAGGTTGCACGCTCCTGCACCGGGGTGAGGGGTACCTCTCCCTGATGCCGGAGATTGCTTCCTAATTGTTAAGTTTTTCCAATATTTATCATTGTTTTTTTTTTCATAATTTTATTTTAAATTAGCCTAGTTCTAGGCTGTCGTATTTCCGGCGACTTATGCCCAAGTGGGCAGTCGCTAGATGGGCTCTAAAGGAAAAAAAAAGAGAAGTTTTTTGTCTGTGTTTTTTTTTTATATATATTCTTATTTTAATGTACCCTAGTACTAGGTTTACATGAGTACGGCAATGTGTGCCTAAGTATACGCTTGCCAGATGGGCTCCTAAAATTAATAATAATAATATAGGCCAATATTAGAATAAAATATTGATTTTTGCAACATCCTTTTTTACCTTGATTACCCTAAACCTTGGTAAGCCTAGCCAAAATAAGAACATTGCTAAAATTCGTCTTTGGAGTTAGATATTAACCATTGGAGATTATTCTTTAATTCACTTCACAATAGATTGGTCACCCCTATAAACTGGTGCCCCTATAAACCGTTAACCCCTATATACCCTACTCTTGGTTAAAAAATATCATACACTGCCATTCGCCATCTCCTAACACAATCACATGTTATGATTGAGTCCTCATGGTGTTATGCAGAATGGAAATTTCTCTCTGGCTTACTTTAATAAAATATTACTATTATGGCTAGTAGTTCCATGGTGTCGGATTGTCAGCTTGATGATTTCAGATTGTGACAAGTAGCCTGATGGTGCCATTTTTTGTATTTATAGGTGTTGCACGAAATAAGTTCCCACTTGATGACTTTGTATGTTCTCCATTTGGCTAAGTTGCACAAGATTTCACTGCAGATGTCACCGTATCAAGTGTTCAGGATAACGCTTCTCAATATTAGTAAGTTTGCTTTTGTCCTACTTAATGTTCTCAACTTGCATTGCAACTGATTTCCCACTATGTGTGGTCACCATGCATCATTGCCACAGATACTTCTCTTCATGCTCCATCAAGGAACACAACCAGATTTGTATGGCGGGGGTGGGAGGGGTTATCTCCAGGTTGAGTACCATTGTAGCACCCATTGCAAGGTGGATTAGGATTAACAATGAAGCCTCACAAAATGAGAGTCATACAAATACTTTGAAGTCTTGAGATGGGCAAGCCAATAATCATGCACATGCAAAGTGCACTACACTGTATCAAGGAATAAGATAAATGCGGTATATTTATAAAGATAGACAAAAGTGCATTGCAAGGTGAAATAGGTTCAACAATGAAGTCTCACAAATGAGTATCACGTGAATCCTATAAAGGCTTGTAACGGGTACATAAATAAGTTTGCACATACAAATAATCTAAAATATATATATAGCAGTTTTCATAAATAATAATAACTCTGTAAATAATATATAACATCTTTGTAAAATTATAATGTATAGCTTTCATCTACCTATGTAAATAATAATATATATTTTGCTCTAGGTGAAAAGAATGAATTTGAGACATTCATACAGCAGCAAACATATGTACATACACATACACAGTAAAGCGAAGCAAAAGTGGTTCCCATAGCCACGCTAAAAGGTCAGCTCTTCAAAAAAGCTTAACAGCAGGCGCAGAGTTAAAAACGATAGTAGCAGGCTGTATTGTCTAACGAAGAACTGCGAAACTCAAAGTTGCATCATTGTTATTTGAGGGCAAAACAAATCTCTGATCTCCATGGATACGAATTAACACAGAGTGGAATAGGCTCCACCCAAACAACATCATTGGATAATAATAGGCCACACCCAGCGGTCGAGTGAAGGGGGATGGCATACCCTCCCCTGAAATAAAAATGGTCAAAATCATCCCCCTTCTAAAACTGCCATCCTCCATTTCTATCCCTAATGTGATGGGGGGGGCTAAGGTCTGGGCTGTGAGGTGCCCACTCAAAATCAGTCTTGAGACTGATCACACCAAAGTTCTCTTTCAGCTAATCTTGGACAAGTTTGAAATTTGAGAGCTTGCTCCATCTTGTTGGAACCAGAACTTCCCCATAAGCGACGGGAACAGGGTCAGCAGCTTCCTCTTGAAGGTTTTGAGGACCTCAACATACTGCTCCTTGGTGACTGTCACTGTCATGCCGGATTCCTGGTCTGATAATGCCTCTGGCTAAGATTGCAGTCCATACCGTGCACTTAGGCCAGTGTAGGGGCTTGGTGGCTATCTCATTTGGTCTGGAGGTCCCCCAGAAGACAATTTGTCTTTGAGTTTACCTTTCTTTCAAGATGGAAGTGAGCTTCATCTGAGGTCCAAAGGAGGTTAAGGAAAGTTGGGGTCCCCTGAATCTTCTCCAGTATCTTGACTGCCATAGCCTTTCTCTGCTCCTTGTCTGATGCTGTAAGGGTCTGCTTTGTCTGTATTCTGTATGGGTAGGCCTTTACATCCATTACTAGCACTCCTGCAAGTCTCACAGGATATACCGAGGGACTGACTTGGCTTGAGCACAGAGCGGTTTGGTCTCTGCTGAACTGACTCTCTTAAGCTCTTGAGCAGCTCAGCTGTACACTTCCTGGGGTATCCTGAATGGCTTGGACGGTTGTCACTTGCTGCATTGAGGTTCTCCACTGTCCCATAGTTCTCAAAGTGGACCATCCAGTCCTGAATTATGTTCTTGGAGTGGGCTTTGTCACATTCAAACTGATGCACGAAAGTGTACTGCACTTTCTTGAACGAGCCTGTCTTGTAGTAATGTTTGACGCAGTATATTCTTTGCTGCAGCTTCCATTGAGATCTAGTTGTGTTCACAGGTGTTGCTTCTGTTATGTCCTGCAAAGTAAGGGTGATTAGGTAATGAATGAAGGATATATCACAAAAAGTGTGTGCAGGCCCGTGTTTTGGGGGTCACCCTGGATAACAAAAGGCATTCTCTGGCCATATATGATAGTTTGTTCTTGTATGTGGATACGGCGTTGGTTTTCTAACGTCGAGGTATCTGGTTTAATCCCAAGCGCGGGCATATTCAAACCTCAGAGTACTTAAAGATTTGGCCACCAATTCCTAGGCGCGTGTGACTTTTCCCTGCAGGGGAAGGGGGGTAGATAGATCATCGCAACATGCTCTTTGTGCTCTTAGGAATCCTGCCGACGGAGTACTGGCATCCCTTATGGGGTTATTGATATCCATATACCCCTATGGGTACTTCTTTTTCGGTCCTGGTGTCCCCTATGAGGGTACGTACAGCCACATACCCTGGTGTGGATTACTAGTGACCGCTATGAGGACCCTAGTACTTCATACCAGAGCCACAAAGGGTTCTTTGACCCTTGTTTGGTGTAAAAACACTGCTGCCCCCATCTCGCTACTGAGGACGACCAGCCCCCCTGGTGCATTTGGGCTTGCCAGTGCTTGTAATTTTGATCTTTAGGCGCATTTCATCCGGATAGTCAGGCTTAAGATCCCCTGTCACTCCCCCTCCCCATATAAGGATCAGCAGGTGGGAAACAGTGGTAAAAAACTGCATGGTAATATTCCCACAAGAACAGAGTTTCATTTTCCTCCACTACATTAACTGTGAAGGTGTGGGGCTTTCCCACTATTGGGTGGTCAGTGGGCATTAGTGCATCACTGCACTTGCAGGAAGGGAAATTTTCTTGCGGCAAAACAGTTTTTCCCACCAGAAGCCCGTATCCGAGCTTAGCCGCCTCAGGGCTTTCTAACTTATAAGGGAATTAATTAGGGTATGGTGGAGAAGTACGCTAAGGTGTTGAAGCTGGATTAAAAGGGGAGGTGTGTGCATTTGGAATTGGAGGGAGTAAGTGGGTAGTTTTAGTAACATTGATGTGTGCCGATTCCATTTTGGGGGGGCAGTAGTTTAAGTGGAAGTGTGAATTAGAAAAAAGAAGCCAAACTTGTGGTAGCTGCCATGAATCTAAAATATCGTAGCGTCGATTTGTTAGGGAGTTTATGGATGCTTTTGCCTTTTGAACACAATCAAATTTTGGAGTAGGTATAGTAGTTTGCCTGCTCTGGCGCGGGAGGGAGGTGGGCCTCCACTTGTTTTGGGTTGGTTTGAGTTGTTTTGTTTTTGTTTTTTGTTTGTTAATGTTATTTAATCCCTCGCTAGACTGAAATATTATAATCGTTATTAGTAGAGATGTAATTTTGGGGACGAATCCCTCGGTCAGCATCGCCTGATAGGAGACCCCTTCAAAATAAAACTGGTCTCTTTCAGCGCAAACAGATTGGCTTCGTGAGGGGCCGTCGATGTCCGACGAGCGAAGCGCGAAGAATACCAAGGGGGTCATCCCGACCCTCGCGGAATATCACAAGCTGTACCCTGTTGTCTTTGTCGACCCCACTGGGTGTTTGGATATCGCCGGGGACGTTTCGCCTGAAGCTTATTTAGAGGTGAGTTTGGGGCTCGCGCTATATACGGTGAAAGGGGCATTGGCGGGAGTGGTAGGGGGTCACTTTTACCACGTTTGTCACTTTTATCACTTTGGTCACTTTTCTTTATTTCCATCACTTTTGTCTCTTTTTTGCCTTAGAATAGATACATTTTATATGATTGAATTATTTTTCTTTATTAATTATGAGCTAAATCATGTGTTTCATGTATTGATCCATGTTGTTTATGTAATGCTTATATACTCTTTAAATTTATGCCTATGTATTATTTGTGCCCCCGTTCATCATTGAGGAATTGTAGCTAATTGATTTAATGCTTCTTTTTCTCGTGCTTTCTTTCTTTTATTTTCATCTTTCCATTTTCTTACCTACTCCATAACCTTTAATTTTCCTGCAAGGGGGTCTGTTAAACTTTATTTTAACAGACCAATTGGATTGACAACCATTCAGTCCCTAGTCTCTACACTCAATAGTGTGGTAGGTTCCACCTTTTTACTTTGACTTACATATTACCTACCTACTTTCCTGTTTATCTTTCAGTACAACCCAGGTACCTCTCTCCTCTTTGGTTTGGTTTCATACCTGTTTAGCTATGTAACAGAGCTAATTGAATAGAAAGGTAGTTTGGTTCTTTCATTATTTTACTTGAGTTTGAAGTGCCTATAGCTCAGATGGTAGTACGTTGGACTCGTTCGTAACCTGGATGTTCCCAGTTTGAGCCTCTCTGCGTGCCAATTATTTTCAGAAGTTATGGGTTGACTTGGAAGGGCATCCGCTCATTAAAGCTTGATCTGCCATGGGGGTGTGAGGTTGCTAACCTTACCACCTCCTACCTTGAGTAAGTCAGCATAGCAAATGGGAATTTGCCTCTAGAATGAAAGTCTAGGGTAGATGGCTGGGTATACCTGAAAAGGTAAAACCCCCCAATCTAGCTGAAAATTTTATTGTACTACTACTTTCTGACTTTATTACTATTGAACTCTGTTATTCTTTTCATTAAAACAACTTTTTGCACAGTTTTCATTATCTTTTTCTTTATTTGTATTCTGCAGCTGCCTATATACATATTGATAAAGTGGATGAGGCAGTAGGATCATTCTTCATTAATTAGTTTCTATCTCCGATTATTTTTCTTGAATTAGTATCTATTGATAATAAAATAGAATCACTTGTGATTAGAATTAGCTAGAACCTAATCATTCTTTTATATTTCAGAGTTTTATCAATTTTTGTAATTTATATTTCAATTTAAATTAAAAATGACTAAAAATTCAAACAAAAATAAAAGTGTTCAGAGATGAGTGGTTGAATTTAAAAGACAAAAATGGCCAACCTTTTAGTGAATGATGCAAACTTTTAAGCAGTGATAAAGTTTTGTGTGTTGTATGCAATCAAAGTCTTGTTTTTAAGTCAAAATGGAAGCAAGCACTAGTGGACCACAACATCAGTGAAAAACATTAAAAATTGTAGTACGATAAAAAAATAAAACCCTTATGAATATCAATAATAGTGCTAATGGTGACCCTTTACCAGGTGGATCTTCAAACTTCAGTTATATACACCAATAGATACTAGCTGTAAAGCCGAGCTAAAATGGTGTATGCGAAGAGTGCTTAGAAATAACTCTGCTTCAGATTGTGAAGGAATAAATTAATTATTCCAAGACATGTTTCATGACAGCAATGTCCTAAAAAATTAGTCTTGGCTGCAATAAATTTTCCTATTTAGTAATGGAAGCCCTTGGACCATATTTTAAGCAAAGCTTTTGGAAGATGTAAAAGATGCTCAGTTTTCCTTAATGTATGATGAAACAACTAATTCTGAAGGAGTTAAGGAAATGCAGGTAATGGTACGCTATTGGTCTAACAAACAAAAGTAAATATGCTCTAGTCACTTAGAAACCTTCTTTATAGGTCATGCTAGAGCAACAGATATTAAGAATTGCTTAGATAAGGCTATAGACAATGGGTGTCTTCTATGACAAAATATATTGACCCTTGGATCAGATGGACCCAATGTCAATAAAAAGGTCTTCTGTCTTTTTAATGAGGAGATGAAGGAACTTACATGTAAAAGCATTATTAACTTTGGCACATGTCATTTATGTACTGTGCATAATGCTTTTATTAAAGGAATTAGAGCAGCAGAATTTCAAGAGCATTCAGATTTTATTCAAAATATTTACTATTTTTTTTTATGATTGGCCAATTCGCCTGCTCTATTTTGAAGAAATTCAGGAAGAATTGAACTTACCACTTCATAGGTTTACAAAAACATATTCCAACAAGATGGCTTTCTTTGGAGCCATCTGCTTCTAGAACTTTAGAACAATGGGCAATAGAAAATTACTTCTTAATTTTTATTCCCCAAAATGAAAAGTTTTAATAAAAACAGAAAAATATAACAAGATTCATTCATATATCCCTTAAAAATCCAAGCACAAAAACAAAATTAAACTTTATTGCCTCCTCTGCTAAGACTTTCATGAATTTTGTATCTAAATTTCAGAAAGAAGCACCATTAATTCATATTTTATACAAGGGGCTATATGAGTTAGCAATGTCCCTTTCAAATAGGATATTTAAAGCATGTGTAACTCTTGAATTGAAGGACCCTTGCTTCTCTTAAAGAAGCTGCCAATAATGAAAACAATCTAATACCATTAAAGAAAATTGTGCATGAAATAAATTCTGAATTTATTGCAAATTTAAGTGAAAATGAAAATGCTAATATACAGAAATCAATTAAAAAAATTGTCCTGACTTCTTTGCTGCACATTATAGAAAAAACTCCTTTAGGTCCTAGCAATTTTTAAAAAGATTTTAACTGCTTATCTCCAAACAAAATTAAGTCCCCTGAAAGTGCTCAATCTATTATGAAAATTTCCAAAGTTTTCCATTTGAATGTCCTCCTGACTCTATTCATGATGAATGGAGATTATTGCAAACTGAAACTGTGCCAGAATTAGAACCAGACACAAGAGTAGATCATTACTGGTCACAAATTTTTTAAATAAAAAATATTTTGGATGACATTAATGATGGGATAAGTACTTGGTATCGAGTATCGATGGTACCGAACGATATTAGTGGTATTGGTACTCGTATTAAAAAAAATTTGCCTTAGTTTTCGATACCAATGTTCGATCCAAGACCCTTAAAGGCCTCTTCACACTATAAGAAGACCGGCAACTTTCTGCCGATCTTTGCTACTGGCAGCATGGAACCGGGAGAAAGTTGCCGATATTGGCAACTCTGATGTGTTGGTGTTTTGCTGAGAGTTTTGGCAGCATCCTTCCCACTATGAACATGTTTGTTGATATTATATCATTTATCAAGTTGAGTATATTTTTGGCCAATTGCCAAAGCTGCTACTGTTGAACAATCGAGAACATTCATGAATAAAGGCAGGGTTATACAAGTGCTGCCGCCACACACATCTGTTTTTTCTGGTTCATCGCTTTATTCAGATAATTTAATGATGTAGATTACTTGTGTTTTCTAAATATGTGGTAATTCTGGCAAAGAATGAAGGTGAAGATGAAAATACGAATATAATTTCCAGTGAAATCATTATTAGTCATGGGACGAGTACTCAGTATTGGTACCGAATATTGGTAGTATTGGCTTTTTTTAGTGGTATCAGAACTCTTATCGGTATCGGGACTTTTATGTATCATTTCTGGTATCAGAATGCAATACTTGCCTATTAATTCCCAATACACTGTATGCAATCATTTTTCAACATATATTCATTCTATTTGATGATTACATTCTTGTGTCCGGTACATGAAAAAAAATCACATAATATGCACCTAATTTATTTACAAAAAATTTAATATTTTATAACCTTTCAAACACTTAGTTTTTCAGGGATCCAAAAGGAACAAGCACAGGCCAAACTACTAGTTTACACATACGTGAAAAATTCATGTTATTGCACTCATTTAAATGACTGCAGTTAGTTTGGTATAAATAATGATTTTATTTAAATGTTTAACTCAATATTAGTAAATTTTGATAATTTTATCCCGTTCCAAAATGTTTTGAAAATAGTGTACATGTGCCGTCATAAATGACGGAAAATTTTACATTATTTTCATCTCCATTATTATTGGGTAAATCTTGAACAAATGATTAGAATTTCTAAAGAGTCACTTCCGTCATAATGAAAATTATTATAACAAAAAATACATGTAATTTGCTTAAAATCAAAGCCATTCCATATAGTCATATTGTATGTATGCTACCAAACCAATTAATTTCTATTTTTGTTCCATCGTTTTTTCCAACAAATTTATTTCATTTAAAACAGCTGAAAGTTAAGCTTTAAATAGACTCTTTAATCTTTATGTACAACTTTTATCTATAAATGTTATTTGTTTTATATTCCTTCTATTCATATTCAATTTTTCACCCATTGCAGAATGAATAGGAATAGTTATATGAAATAAATGGTAGTGTTAGAGAATGACCATATCGAACATGTTAAAACAGTGTTCATTCAAACGAACAAACACAAAACATATGACTCAATATTTGTTATTGTATTACTCTTCTTTCAATCAATAATCAAATGCGTAGAAATTTTTTTTAAGGAAAAATTATTTAGTATATTGGGTTTGAAGTACGACTAATATTCAAGTTTACACCTATATTGTCTGTTGTTTTTATTTGGTTGCTAAAGGAATTAGTTGTATAATTGGATGCCTAAGTATTCTATTTTGTAATAGCTTGAAGAATTAAACAACGCCCATTGTTCAGTAGCATTATTCTTCAAACAAATGAATAGAAACCTAATAAGTATTTATTAATACACAAACACGTACCTATATATATATATATATATATATATATATATATATATATATATATATATATATATATATATATATATATATATATAAGTACTTGGTATTCATACTTGGTACTCGTATTGGAATCAGGACTGGTATCGGTACTCGTTTGAAAATCTGGTATCGTCCCATCACTAGATGACATTAAAATTCCAAATATAGTAAAATCTATAAAAGCACCTTTGTCAGTACTTCACAGGAATGCAGATGTAGAAAGAGGATTTTCTATGTCAGGGAGGATTCGGACAAAAGATAGAGCATCTATGAGAAAAAATGCTCAATGCCAGACTTAGCATTAGATATAGATTAAAGCATTTTCCCAAAAGTTTAATTCATCTTGTCATTGATAAAATACTCCTTAGTTTAGCAAAATCAGCAAGATTGAGTTATCAAAACTATTAGATGAGAAAAAACTTAAGAACAAAAAGCAAAAGAAAAACGATCACGTGAAGAGGATCAGGATAAAAAAAATACAATTTCAAAAAGAAGTTAATAATAAAAAATGGAAAATTGAAGAATTAAAAAGTGAACTGGAAGAAGCAAAAGAAATAAGAGCATATTAGTACCATCACCATTGACAAATACATGGAACAAGGAATGAAAATGTTGGAAACTGGAATTAATAATAATGACACAATACAAATTAAAATAGGACATTCTTTGTTAGAAGATGGATGCTCATAAAAAAAAGTGATGAAGAAAATAAGAAATCACAAAAGGTTCAAGAAATTCAATCTAAAGGGGAAAAGAAGCAAACCTTATTAATCAGTAATTTTTTTAAAAAAAGATAAATAATTGTATACAGTGGGCGCAAAGGAAATTTTAACCTCTTAAATGCAATGGAAATGTTAACTCGAATTTCGCAGTTAACGTTTTTACCGCATTCCCGCCATATAGGTAGTGGGAGGAGCTTGGTATGACACATGTACCTGTAGCCAGGGCTCCCTCGCAACTTCCCACCAGGCTCAGTTTAAGTGTGCTCGCCGTTTTCAGACAGTGTACATCTGTGTTACACTGCCCCACACACAGACCGCATCTTTTTCACCTTTTTGCTGACTTTGACACCCTACCAGACCACCATACCATCGCAATGGGGCGTAGCAAGCTGACAATGGAGGAGAAGACCCGTGTCCTAACCCTAATGGAGCAGGAAGTGCCAGTAAAGCGTGTAGCTGCCGATCTGAACGTGAGCCGTGTGTCACTCTTTAAGGTAAAAAAAGCAGCCACCACACTCCCTCCCGGCACCGCCTCGCAAACCTGGCTCTGGGGGCAAGAAGAAACAACTGCTCGGACTGACAAGGTTTTGCTATGTGAGGTGAAGCAGGACCCTTTGATAACAGCGGCTGAATTGAAGGGGAAACATCCTGACTTGCTCCACAACATTGCTATTTGTACGATTCAGCACCGGCTACAAAAAGACCTGGGTTTGCCCGGCTGCCATGCCGCCAAGAAACCGCTGCTGACGGAGGGTATGAAGAAAAAACGGCTAGCTTTCGCGAAGAAATATCAAGGTTGGACACCAGAGCAGTGGAAGAAAGTCATGTGGAGTGATGAGAGCAGTTTTCGGCTCGTCAAGGGTGGCTCTAAAGTGGTGCGGCGGCCCAGTGATGTGAGCAGATATGACCACCGCTACACCGTGGAGACCGTGAATCACCCCGATGGTGTCATGGTTTGGGGATGCTTCAGTGAGGAGAAGGGCAGGGGTGATCTCTATTTCCTCCCCAAGAGCATCACCATGAAGGGAAAGAATTACATTGAGGTTTTGGAGGAACATCTGCTCCATTTCTATGCTCTCCATGGCTGCGACATTTTTAGGCATGATGGCTCCCCTGCACACAAGGCACGAGCTGTCAAAGACTTCCTTAATGAGCAAAACATCGAAGTTTTGGACTGGCCAGGCAACTCACCCGACTTAAGCCCCATAGAGAATGCCTGGAACCAAATGAAAAATGAAGTTGCTAAGTCCCGGCCCACCTCAATTCCCACCCTGAAGGAGACACTCATTAAGCTGTGGGTGGCAATGGATGGCTCCTACTTCGAGAATCTTGCAACATCCATGCCCAAGAGGATCCAGGAGGTGTTGAAGACCTGTGTGAACATGACAAAGTACTAAATGTAAAGAAATGTAAGTAAAAGGACCCAATAAAACAAACTTGAAATGTACTTTTGTGCTTAATTATCCCCAAACTCTTAATGTTAACATTTCCTTTGCGCCCACTGTACTTAATCTTGATCTTTTTATGTGCCTATTTGTTAATTACTTTTATTATTGATGTATACATGCTTTGTGAAATTTATACCTATTAAAAAAAAAAATTAAAGCAGGAGCTTGATTGCCAAATGCACTTCTATATCGACAAACCTCTGACGCCAAACGGGTGAGCATCCCTTGGGTCATAGAGGGCTCCCTGATTGCTGCTTGGTGGTAAAACCTTACTACCGTTCTTCCTGCTCTTTACTTTTTCTCATCTAAATGAGGACTGGCCTCTAGTGTCTTTGGGGTTGACAGCAATTATCATTCTGATCTTTATGTGGATTTTATTATCTAAAGAAATATATAAAGAAAGTGGTAAAGATATGGCATTGGGGCTGTGAGGGCACTCCTTCAGATGCCAACTGCAGCATGGTTACCCACACGCCACCTGACACCCATTTGAAGGGACAAAATAATTATAATACTACTGGTGTGTCATTAACCCCCACCCTATTCCTTTCAGTTTCAGCATCAAGCCAAGCTGGGAATGGAAATTCTGGAGTTGACTTCCTCTAACTGTTTTGAGTCTCTGTTCATTCAAAAGGTGAAGTTCCACGTGACCTTCGACCAGTCTGTATGCATTTGGTACGTCCCCTTATTCAGTTCCAAGTCTTATGTCTTCCTGGTTTAGTAGGGGTTGCATTCCACCCTGTGTAGGCTGGTTTGCTGGTACCTGGAGGAGCGGTACTCCCTTTGTAGTAGTTCCAAACTAAATTGAGACTGCATAGGCTTAATTTCTTCTACACATTTCCATTTTACTCTTTTGGCACTATCTTTACAAGCCTCTTCTCACCTATTTTCTTAGCTGGGGACTATTATTGCAGTCTAGTTGCCAACCTGCTTTTGTCCATTAATCCTTTGGTCAGCGTCTTATGGACTGAGTTTCTATTAGAGTATATTTTGGGTATAGGTGGGGAGAGCACTCTTCAGTCAAAGTTTCCGTTATCCTTGGTCAAGACAAGGTGGTGCACTTCTGCCACCAACCGTGGCTCCACCCAGACCCAGGCTTGTTCTTAAACTAGGTCGTGCAACAGATATTTTACCCAAAACAGACCAGCTTGTGTCTTATGTGACTGCTTGCATGACTAATTTCACATTGTTGAGTATGATTTAGTTGTTTTATTCTACTCTCAGATCTACTTTCTTAAACAATCATAAAAATAGTAAATATGCTAACATTAATTGTTCACGCAAGATAACAATATTAAACACGTCACAGATAAGCTCATAAGAAATTGTACCAGAAAGCATAAGTTCAAATCTTTTATAACTGACAAAATATGAAGTTCTAAAAGTGCTTCTGAACTTTGCCCTTTCATTTGTACAGCTCGCTCTCTTCTCGTTGCAGTGTCCAGCAATAGTCGCCCATCATGTTAGGACTGAATTGTCCCTGATATTTGCTCTCCATTATGGCGATGTCTTGATGAAATCTTTCACCATGTTCATCACTAATGTCTCCAAGGTTATCTGGGGGAAAAATCAATATGAGAGTGGAAAAATGCAATTTCAAGGACATCTTTGCTCCCAATACATGACTGGGATGTAGAGATTATCTTCTGCTGGGTTCCTGGACATGTAGGAATTGCGGGGAATGAGGGCGCCAAAGAGTCCGCGAGGACTCTGCGACCGGACCATCGTTTCGCTCTTCCTCACACCGACTGCATGGCAGGAATACGGGCAGCTCTTCGGACTGCTTGGCAAAGAAGATGGGAGACGGTCGAAGGGAACTTAAAGTTGCGTGCCATTACGCCGCGACTGTTCCCATGGACCTATCCCCCAATGCCGCGACAGCTTCAGGTCGCTTTCTGTCGTCACCGAATCGGCACATTCTTGTCGAATGTCCTAGTTTGGGTGATCTTCGCACAAGATACCTGTCCCGGTACCGGGATAGGCGGGGTCGCTACCGCCTGTCCGTTGTACTCGGGACGGATTCGTGCACACCGACCTGTGGACTTTTCGACTTTTTGGAAGAGGCCGGCCTTCTCCCTTTTATTTAACTAGTTGTTTTTTTTATTGTTTTTTTGTAGGCCCCCCCTCGTGCGCCGGGGGGAGGGGGACCTCCCCCTGATGCTGGAGATTGCTTCCGGATTGTTGTGATCTTCCTTTTTTATCATTGTGTTTTCATATTCTTATTTTAAAGTAGCCTAGTTATAGGCTGTCTTGATTCCGGCGACTTATGCCCAAGGGGGCAGTCGCCAGATAGGCTCCTAAAAAAAAAAAAAAAAAAAATCACTCATCAATTCTTGTTCAGTCGGTGGATTTGGGACTGGGATATCAGTGCTGTGCAGAACTGGTCGGATTGCAGAAGCAATATTGGGGTACTACACTTTGCCTTGTGTTTTGATGGTTATTCCCTTGATGTTTGTGAGACAGAAGTAATAGGCACTGTTGTGGTCTTTGGGTTCACACTATATCATTTGTACAGCAAATGGCATTCCTGAGCTTCGTTTACCACACATCCACTTGCTCAGGTGGTTGACACAAGACTTACAAGCTATATGAAGTGCCCATTTCTTGTCTTGGTCAGCCAAAGGACATTTGAAATAACTTTTGTAGTTCAGTTGAACAGCTTTTGTGATTGGTTTCTTGAGGCTACCAGGAGTGAAGGCGCCACATACGTAGGTGAGTCAAAAAGTTCTCAGACAAATGCCAGATTATTGAAATGTTCGATTTTGTACAAGTAAATACAGGGTCAAACACGACTTTCATGTTTTCTGAACAATTCCTACAAAATTCGTCATTCAATTTGTCGAGACTCTTTGTATTAGATGTGCTTCAAAAAGGTTACTTTTTTGAACCCATAAAATGGCAAATTTTGAGATAAGAGCGAACATTAAATTCCTGACTAAACTTGATTGGAAGCCTGTTAAGATTATTGACGCTCTACAACAGGTTTATGGTGACTCTTCGCCATGTAGAGCGGTAGTTTACGACTGGATTAAGCGCTTCAAGGGGGGCAGAGAAGAAGTTGAAGATGATCCACGTGAAGGGAGACCCTCCACCTCCATTAACCCAGAAAATGTCGAGCTTGTGAGGAATCTAGTGGATAAAGATCGCCGTATTACTATTGATGAAGTTGCCAATGCATGTGAAATCTCTCATGGCTCAGCATTTGGAATTCTAACTGAAAATCTTGGCCTGAGCAAGCTTTCAGCACGTTGGGTCCCAAAAGCGTTGCGAGAAGACCAGCTGAATCATAGGGCCAACCTTTCTTTGGCTATTTTGACCAAGATTGAAGCAAACGAGGATAGTTTTTTTGAGCGCCTCGTAACGGGAGATGAAACTTGGGTGTATCAGTTTGATCCTGAAAGTAAAAATCAATCAAAAGAGTGGCACCCAAGGGGGGCAGCAGGGCCTATCAAGTTCAAGACAGAGAGGTCCGTTAAGAAGATAATGGCTACAGTTTTTTGGGATTCAGAGGGAATTATTTTAATAGACTTCTTAGAAGGACAAAAAACTGTTACATCCAGCTATTACGAAGGAGTTTTAAGGAAGCTGAAAACTTCAATAGCCAAAAAACGACGAGGAAAGCTCCACAAGCAAATCTTGTTCCACCATGACAATGCCCCTGCACATTCGTCCAAAGCTGTGAGATCTCAGCTACGGGAATTTCGATGGGAAACTCTTGCTCATCCCCCTTATAGCCCTGATTTAGCACCCTCTGACTTTTTTCTGTTTCCAAATTTAAAGGGACACCTAAAAGGAACCCGGTTTCAATCATTAGATGAAGCAAAAAAGCAGGTCATTACTTGGTGCCAGAGACAACCCCGTGAATTCTACAAAGATGGTCTTTACCGTTGGATTCATAGATTAAGAAAGTGTATAGATGTTAATGGAGCTTATGTAGAAAAATGATTACAGTATTATTACAAATAAAAATTTTATGCCATTTATCTGAGAACTTTTTGACTCCCCCAAGCCACATATGTAACTTGCCACATTCCATGTTTTGTTAAGTTCAGAGTAATTATAAAATAGGCAGTTGTAGATATGCACTATCATGAACTAGCAATCTAAAACAAACAAAAAAGCACATTATGAAAAAATATTGCAAAAGTGTAACCAATGAACATATAAATTACTATATGAATAACATGGTGCACCAAATATATAGATATGCTGGTTCTGGAAAACTGAGCCCGATACAGCTATGTGAATATCATTATTGAATTCAGCACATACAATTATGCTGGAATCAGACTATTTTGATCCCGAAGCATTAGAATTGTTTTTGTTTTTGACCAACCCCTCCCTCACCGGGAGGGCTCATATTTGCAGCCTTAGGGTCTCTTGTTTGTGCACCATGGACATTCTTTATCCCTTGAAGTTTGCCACTTGGAGTGCTTTACTTTTTTACCACTCTTTTAGTTGGGTGAAGCTTGACTCTGGATGGAGTTCTTGGGCTTTGTAGCTGAGTGTGAATTGCGGAAGCTCTTCCTGCCCCTGGTGGATAAGGCATTGTATTAATAACATGTTGGTGCCAGGCTCAATTCCTGGCAAGAACACAGACAAAACATTGCAGGATTCGTAGGGAGCTACTGCCACCAAGGTGTTGCATCAACTGAGTTATATGTGCACACAGCTCTGGTGACAGGTCACAACACAGCCACTTACAATTTTGCTGTATCTTCCGATCATCCTGCACATAATGTACGGCCCCAGCTTAGGCTCTTCTTTCAGACAGCCTGTATTTCTTCCCTACAACCTCTCCTACAACTTCCTCTTGTCGGCCTCTATTTTAACAGGGTAGATGCTGACCTTCTCAGCCTACTATCCCGAATCGGGGCTGAGGAGGGAGGGGACAATATTCCCTAACCCCTGAGCTCCGGTTTGGGATGGTAGGTTTTTAACAACCTGCCTCATCCCCACCCATTCCTTCCTCACATCCCTTTTCCTTCTCACTTCACTATCTATTTTTTTATGCCTGCCTAAGGTGGAGCCGCCATGCCTAAGGGCTCCCAGGTCACCAGGCGGGAGGGGTGGCCTTAAATGGTGGCACCTGGCTGTGCCAGCCCCATACGCACCCCTTGCAGAGCTGGCCACTGCGAGGGGTGATTAGCGTTTGCTTCCTGCAGAAAGAATAGGGTCCCCATGCCAGATGATGAAAATCCAACAAAAAAAATATCCCTCCAAAACCATATTTCCCTTTCCCCCTCAGGATCAATGGAGCCGCCTTCGGGCAGCTCCACAGAAAAAATGGAGGTTCCTCCCCCTCTGCTCTCGCAGGGGACCCTCCAAATCTCTTTAACCAGAGAAGAGGCTTACTCATCTCCTTCGCATACGGGTGTAGGGTACTCTTCCTCACCCCCTTTTCTGGAGGTGCCTTCTGGCACCTCCCTCTTTCCAGTGGCAGTCCCTTCCCTTTACTTTCCCCTTGGCACCTCCTCTTTCCAGCGGCAGTCCCTCCCTTTACTTTCCAAGGGGACTGCCCTGAAAGCCAGCAGGCAGCCCATCACTGACCGCTCCCCATTGAAGCGGCTCGGGAGGGCAAACCCCCTTAGGGGGAAGAAGGAAGCCAGGCCCCATTTGTTGCTTCCATCAAAAGACCTGCTGGCTAGAATATTAAACCTAGCGGGGGTCAAGGTCTGTCTCCCCAGACTCGACTCTTGACACACTGCTGCCAATGGGACCTGTGATGTCCTGGGGGAGAGGGGGGAATGGCCAACTAGAGCCCCTCTTCCCTGAGATAAACATGGTCCTTGAGGCAACACAGCCTCAGATGGTAGGGCCTTCCATGGGCAGAATCTGGGCTCTGTGCCAAACATTGAACTTGAGTCAGCCCCTATGCAAGGTCCTCCTCAAATGGCTCGGGGTCTCCATGGCAGTACAAGGAGGGGAGGGATCTCCTCCTCTGGCTGGTGCCCCTGGGCCGCCAGGACCTTCTCCATCTTGGAGAAGGACCTTGCTGAGGCAAGTCCATCTGGCCTGGGAGCTCCTGCCAGCACAGGGAAGAAGCGGGTTCATTCCCCGCCCTCCTCTTCTAAAAAGAAGAAAAACAAGAAAAAGACAAAAAAGACTGGGGGCTCCTCTCCATCTGCAGGGAAGGATGGATCTGCTGCCACTTCGGTAAGCGACCAAGCTAAGCTTGGCACATCCAGCCCCTGTGCCCCTCCCCCCCAGGTGCGGAGCCTCTGACAAAGACCAAAAGTGCTAGTGCAGGGAGCGGAGACTTAATTACATCAGGGCCCCTCTTTCAGAGACTACCCAGCATTTTGGAGCCTTGCTGGCTTCAAACGCTTCCTGGTTGTTCACTCCACTGATGGCAGCATGTTGGCTAAGGGCAACATGATCCATCAGAGAGCTTTAGCTAGTGTGTTTGGGGAGGGAAGAAGTGAGTCCATTTCCCGCCCTCCACTCCTAAAAAGAACAGGACTAATAAAAAAAGGCCAAAAAAACTCGGGGGGGGGGGGGGCTCTTCTCCCTCAACGGGGGCCGCGGGGACGGACGAGGCCGCTAACATCCTTGAACGCGACCTTTCCAAAATCGGCACTTCTGGCCCCAGTGCTCGCCTGGGCGAGGAATCCCCAAATAAAACGAAACGTGGAGCCTTGATTACGTCGTGGCCCCCTCATTCAGAGGTTACCTGGCGTTTTTGAGCCCGCTGGCTTTAAACGCTTCATAGTTATTCGCTCCACTGATGGCAGCATGTTGGCCAAGGGCAACATGATCCATCAGAAGAGAGTTTTAGCTGGTATAATTGGTAGAGAACCGAAGGTGACCCGTTTCTCTGATGGGGGCCTTCTGGCAAATGCAGCGGATCCCTTCGAGGAAGACAAGATAAGTGCTCTTCGGAAACTTGATGGTACCCCAGTGTGTGACGCCGCACTCTACCATGAACTTTGTGAAATGAGTAGTTTATGCGAGGGAACTCGTTGACTACTCCATAGAAGATATCACTCTAGAGCTGGCCGACCACGGGGCGGTCAAGCTCGAGCGTGTGATGAGAAAACAGGGAGGGGCCTCAAGACCTACCCCTACACTCTTCGTCATGTTCGACTGTGACAAGCTCCCTGAGTCGGTGCATGCCGGTTGGTACCGCTACCGCGTGAAGGCATTCGTGCCACGGCCGTGGAGGTGCTATTACTGTCACCGCTTCGGTCATACGAATCGCTCATGTAGACGTGCAAAGTCGGGGTCACCCGAAGTATGTGTAAATTGCTCCAAGGATGCACACGATAAGTCCAAATCGTGTGTGGCCAAGTGTGTCAATTGCGGAGAGCCGCATCTCGCTTCTTTGAAGCAATGTGGTGCATATCTCCTTGAGAAAGAAATCCTTGACGTTCAGGCCCAGGATCGACTCTCATTCCGCGAGGCTAAGGACTTGGTCCTGGCATGCCCGGCTCTGCCTGGGACGTCTTATGCCTCAATGGTTAGAAAGACACACTCTGCTCCTGGCCCATCCAGGCCAACGAGCACGGTTGTTTCCGCGCACATTCGGAGCCCTTCTGTGGGTTCTACTCAGCCCGGGCCCTCCCTTGGTAAAGCTGGCGGCACAAAGGGTTCATACCCAGCCCCGGCTACAACCAGGGCTCCCCAGCTTCCCCCAGCGTGACCGTTTCCCGTAAAGCGAAACCGCCACGTGCCTCCACAGAGTCGGTAGACTCGCAGGAGGCAACACCCCTGAAGTTAGTCGCCAGGCCACCTTCCGGGGTTCCTAAAGCTCTTACCCTAAAGGACAGCAACAAAGGAGCTTCGGCTCCTTCGCCCACGCCTAGTGGTGGGCTGGGTGGCTCAGAGACGGTGGGTCCTCAAAAAGCGGTCCCCCGCCTCCAAAGCCACAACGCCCGCCTAAGGTTTCGAGGCGGAGGGAGGAAAAGAATCGCATGGCGAGCCCAACCTCCCCCAATAAGTCGTCGAAGGCGACATCGCATTGTTCGGTCAACGGCACCCGGGGTTCTGCCTCCGGGAAGCGTACGTCCATTCCCGTGAGGGTCTTCTATTCGAAGAGGTCCCCCGCGTCTCCTCCGAGCTAGTCCTGGAGGGCATATTCCTTCAATGGAATTGCCGTGGACTCCGGGCCAACTGGGAGGAGCTGCGGAGGCTCGTCTCGTCCCGTTCCCCGTTAGCTATTTTTCTGCAGGAGACCATGCTAGGCGCGTGCCCCCTGCCCGCCCTCCCGGGGTATAAGGGTTTTGCGACTCCACCACCACGAGATGGGGGCCGGGCTGGGGGATTCGCGGTTTACACCCGGCATGATGTCTCTGTTCTTCCTTTCAGTTTAGATACCTCCTTTCAGGCAGTGGCTGTACAGCTTCACCTGGATAGGAAGTATACTATTATTTCTGCGTACATTCCACCGTCAGCTGACTTCAACGCGGGGAACTTCAGTCGCGTCATGGCACGGTTGCCGAGGCCCTTTATCTTGCTTGGAGATCTGAACGGCAGATATCCTCTCTGGGGGGATTACTCAATAAATCCCAGGGGACAAGTCCTTGCCGATCCGATTGAAGAGCTTGAGATAGGTGTCCTAAATGTGGATGAGTTTTCGCATCACTGCCCAAAAACTGTTTCCTTTTCTTGCCTTGATCTATCCTGTGCTCTTCGGATGCACAGCCTGATTTTGATTGGGGGGTGGTCGATGACCTCCATGGTAGTGATTACTTTCCCATTCAAATATCATTTTCATGGCAACTGCAACCTGAGAGCCCACCTCGGTGGTGCTTGGCGCGGTGGCCTGCATTTCAGGAAATGACTGAATTCTCTATCTCAGTCGAGCAGTTTAGGTCTGTAGATGAATCCGTTGAGTTCTCCGGCAACCTCATCGCCGCGGGCCTGAGTACTATTCCCAAAAGATCTGGTCGTTCTGCACACCGACCACTCCCGTGGTGATCAGCCGAGTGTGAGATGGCCCTCAAGCAGAAGCACTATGCCTACATACGCTACAACCGCCGCCCGAACGATTTCACTGTCGCTGAATTTCGTTGGGCTAGGGCTAGGTTCCGGTATATTTCAAAGCATGCCCACCGCTCTTCTTGGCGGGCATACGTGTCTTCACTTAACGGCGCCGTACAAGCTTTGGGAGCAGAGGCGTGGCCACAAATAGCCAAATGTGGTACCCTCCAGGGTGGCGTCCTGGGCAGAACCAGGGGCGCCACCGGCCGGAGAACTATATATAGCTCTCCAAGGAGTTTCCTGGCCCATAAGCCAAAGGGCTTAGGGTATGACTGGCGTCTCTCGGCGGCATAGGCACCGTCGAGATCAGCTGCGGATGCAGTGGGAGCTCTTGGCGACTGAGGGAGGCGCCGGGCTCGCGCGTACAGGTGAGTGATGCACTGCACGCGGCGCAGAGCGAGGGGCATCTCCCCAGCATCGACCAACAGGCTCTCATTGGGGGAAGTGCGGAAGGCACCGGTCGCAAGGCGAAGGCCGGCGTGGTGGATCGAATCTACCTTCCACAATAAACGCTCGGCTGCGGATGCTTAAAACTCGCATCCGTAGTCGAGCTTCGAACGAACAAAGGATCGGTAAAAAAGTAAGGCAGTAGCCCTATCAGCACCCCAAGCGCTGAACGTCATGGAACGGAGAATATCCATGGCGCGGGTACAAGAGACCCTAAGGCTGCGAATATGAGCCTCCCAGTTGAGGCGTCGGTCAGATACAAGACGAAGGAAATGGTGCGATTCAACCACTTCCAGGCGTACCCCATTAAGAAACAAGTCTGGTTTGGGGTGGAGCCGTGGATGGGGGCAGAAGTGCACCACCTTAGTCTTGGCTAAGGAAAACCGAAACCTGTGCGCTTCGGCATAGCGAGAAGACGCGGTTCAATGCCTGTTGGAGTCGATGCTCCAGAGTTGGCATCTGGGGCGCGCCAAAAGAGATCGAAAGGTCGTCCACGTAGAGCGTAGCGAGAACATCTTCCGGCAGCACCGAGGTGATGCTGTTGATTCTCAGGGCAAAGAGTGTGACACTGAGGACACTTCCCTGCGGGACCCCCTCCTCCTGCTCGTTTGGGCCGGAGAGGGCTCCCCCCACCCGTACGCGGAATCGACGATCTCGCAAAAATTCAGATATAAACATTGGGAGGCGTCCCCTCGCCCCCATCGTGTGGAGAGTCTCCATGATACCGTATCGCCATGCGGTATCATAGGCCTTCTCCAGATCGAAAAACACCGTGGCGTAGTGCTGTCTACGAAGGTAGGCCTCGCAGACGGCATTTTCCACTCGGAGCAGAGCATCCGACGTGGAGTGGAACTTGCGGAAGCCGCACTGTGCAGAAGACAGATAACCTCCGCTGTCCAGGAAAAAGGCTACTCTAACATTTACCAATTTCTCCATCAACTTGCACACGCAAGAGGTTAGAGAGTTTGGGCGGAAACCGGTCGGAGTAGAGTGATCTCTTCCCGGCTTGCGAAAGGCGAGCACAGTAGCGATTCGCCAGGAGTCTGGGAGAAGACCCTCCACCCAGATCCTGTTGAACAATCTAAGAGAAAGGCCATGCCTCGCTCACCCAGGTGTCGAAGCATGGCGTACGGAACATCGTCTGGACCATGGGCGGTGTCCGCGCACAAAGCAAGAGCGGAGGGCAACTCAGTCACAGTAAACTTGTCGTTGAAAGGTTCTCCGCCTCTGGAGGTAAAGTCCAGCCGGCGGCCTTCCGTGACATCACGACGTGCATTGAATGCTGGCGGAGCAGCATCCCAGCTAGAGAATGCGCAAAAAGCGGTCGCTAAGGATTCCGCCACGGACGCGGGGTCCGAGATTGCGGTTCCATTCTCCTTGAGAACGGGAGGGGGGTCCTGCGAGAACTTGCCCCGAATCCTTTTGACTCGCTTCCACACCTCTGCTAAAGGGGTCTTCCCGTTAAGTGAAGACACGTATGCCCGCCAAGAAGAGCGGCGGGCGTGCCTCGAAATATACCGGAACCTAGCCCTAGCCCGACGAAATTCAGCGACAGTGAAATCGTTCGGGCGGCGCTTATAGCGCATGTAGGCATAACGCTTCTGTTTGAGGGCCGTCTCACACTCGGCTGACCACCATGGGAGTGGTTGGCGTGCAAAACGGCCAGACGTCCTAGTAATAGTAGTCAGGCCCACGGCGATGAGGTTGCCGGAGAAGAACTCAACGGCCTCATCTACCGACCTAAACTCCTCGACTGAGATAGAGAATTCAGTCATTTCCTGAAATGCAGGCCACCGCGCCCGCGCCAAGCACCACCGAGGTGGGCTCTCAGGTTGCAGTTTCCCTGAAAATGATATTTGAATGGGAAAGTGATCACTACCATGGAGGTCATCGACCACCCCCCCCCCCCAATCAAAATCAAGCTGTGCATCTGAAGAGCACAAAGATAAGTCAAGGGTAGAAAATGAAGCGGTTCTCGGACAGTGATGCGTAAACTCATCCACGTTTAGGACACCTATTTCAAGCTCTTCGATCAGATCGGCAAGGACTTGTCCCCTGGGATTTATTGAGTAATCTCCCCAGAGAGGATGCCTGCCGTTCAGATCTTCAAGCAAGAGAAAGAGCCTCGGCAACCGTGCCACGACGCGGCGGAAGTCCCCCGCGTCGAAGTCAGATGACGGTGGAATGTACGCAGAAATGATAGTATACCTCCTATCCAGGTGCAGCGGTCGTCTTCCAAGCCGTATTCCCTCTCTTTGAACTCAGCGGGGATCTGCCAGGCGCTGCCTCTGTCTTCACGGCTGAGTTGGTCGCAATACACCACTCGGTACGGGAGATCACGTAAGTGCCCGGTTCGGAGACCGGATTGTGATCTATAGCGACTCACAAAGCGCCCTGAGTGCTCTCGGGGCATTGGAATCTCCGCATCCCCTGGTTCGCGATATCCATGACGCAACGGTTTTGGCAAGCCGGGCGGATGTCGAGATTATCTTCTGCTGGGTTCCTGGACATGTAGGAATTGCGGGGAATGAGGGCGCCAAAGATTCCGCGAGGACTCTGCGACCGGACAAGCGTTTCGCTCTTCCTCACATCGACTTCATGGTTGGAATACGGGCAGCTCTTCGGACTGCTTGGCAAAGAAGATGGGAGACGGTCGAAGGGAACTTAAAGTTGCGTGCCATTGCGCCGCGACTGTTCCCATGGACCTATCCCCCAATGCCGCGACGGTTTCAGGTCGCTTTCTGTCTTCACCGTATCGGACACACTCGTGTGACGCATCGCTATTTGATGGAGCGCTCGCCAGTGCCCTATTGCGACGACTGCGTCGTCCCCCAGACTGTTCGGCACATTCTTGTCGAATGTCCCAGTCTGGGTGATCTTCGCGCACGTTCACCTGTCCCGGTACCGGGATGGCCTGGGTCGCTACCGCCTGTCCCTTGTACTCGGGACGAGTGCGTGCACATTGACTGGTGGACTTGTTGACTTTTAGGGGGAGGCCTGGTCTTCTCCCTATTATTCAAGCAGGTGTTTTTTTTTGTTTTTGTTTTTCACCTTATAGGTCGCACGCTGCTGCGCCGGGGGGGACCTCCGCCCGACGCAGGAGCTTGCTTACTGCTCGCTTCCTTTTCCCATTTTTTTGGGGGGCGGTTGTTTTTTATCTTTTTAAATTTTATTTTAAAGTAGCTTAGTACTAGTGCCAGTTTTTAATTCGGCGATTAATGCTCAAGTAGGCAGTCGGCAGATGAGCTCTTAAAAAAAAAATAATAATAATCCCACCTACGTCTCCCTTCGCCCTTCCCGCAGTAATTCTCGCTAACGTCTTTCTTCCGCCCATTCCTCCCCGACATCCTGTCTCCCCCCCCTCATTCCCACCGACGTATCTCCTCCCTCCCATGTTAACAATTGCTCTTTGCCCTCTACCCCCTCCAAATCATCCGTCCGACATCTGTCCCTCCTTTGCCCCTTCTCTCCCCCATTCCCAGGTGCGAGTGGTGGAGATTGTGCCTATCTTTGATGTCTCTTATTCCCGATTCATCCTCGGTCAGGTTGGATAATAAGAAGGCGACTGTCATCGCGACCGAGGCCGGGGGCGAGGATCAGGGCCGCATCCTGGATTCCCTGGGGGATCGACGGGCCGAGGCCACCACCCACATCATCTCTCTCTTGCGTCGGGGCCTCGGGGACCGGGTGGACCTATTTTCAGTCTTCAGGCCCAAGAGTGAAATCTGGGCCTTCCGTTCGGAGCCCCCGAAACAGAGTAGCGACCTTGTTTTGGGTCTTTTAGTCAACCAGAGGACCAGCACTGCTTTGTTGACCAAGGTAGGTACTGAAGCAGCGTTCACTTGCCGTTTCTGCCACCCCTTTCCCTTTTGCAAGAGTTATACTAACTTGTTCAAGATCGTATTTCTGGTGTGTTTAGTCGCTGGATGGAGTCTCGATTTGGGTCGAGTTCACGGCATCTGTTGCACGATTTAAGATACCCGTGGTTTGGATTCCACATTAATCAGTAGGTCCAAATCCCACTGAAATGAAAGTCATCTTAAAAAGGGAAGATTAGTGGTAAATCTCCTAGAGTGCATATACATATGTGGTAACCCCCTACCAAGAGTGCAAATTGATGGTAAAAGCCTGACGAATTTCTTTAAGTTCATATATTTGAGTCTGAACTTGTTTTAGGGCGCTTTTAACGTACCCCTCCTCGGCCAGGTATTTAGAGGAGGACAGTGTTTGCTCCCTCTCATTTTATCCATTGTCAATTCACTTGTAGCTGAAGGAGGAATTTCTCATTCATCTGGCTGAGGAGAGTTAGGTGCTTTTTAACACAGTGTTGTGCTTAGGATCACAATAAGTAGTTACCACCTTCACATTGCATTGGGCACACTGCGAGGATGCTCCTGATCCATGCCAAACAAGTGACTGTATCCAATAGACCAATCCAACAGACCTAAAAAGAACTGTAGTGATTGGGTATTTTAACCTTCATTTTTGCCATCCCGGCTAGGGAGGAGCATCCTCCAGGCGTGCCCGATGCAGCATGAAGGTGGCTAATCATTGCTATACTAACTGCATACCATCAGTGGGTGCATTGCAATTTACCTTAGTATAATTTTTTTTTACATTAGGTTAAACCAAACAAATCTACTTTTATTCTGTCAGGTTCCTTTGAAACTATAAGCCTGAAATCAATAATTTGAATTTGTTGGCAAAGATGAGAAAGAAATAGAGAGAATATAGAGTAAATTTACCCGACATTTACCTCTGAAGGAAACGATATGATAATTGACAAATAAAAAAAAAATCCTCATCAACCACAACATACATCTCACCTTCATCCAGAAATTAAACCACAATCGCATAACAAAAGTACCATGCTACACGCACGTCAGGTAAGATGCAAAGAAACGACTGAGGTAGAAGCCTAATAATGTACATGACCTCCCTTTCACCCCTCCCCCGAAGTCACCTCATTCCCGATCTCACACCACAACCCAATGGAAATTCAAACCATCCAAGTATACATCAACAGAACAGGCTACAGCTTTACCACATGTACATCATTCCCGCCAAACTGAGCCAGCAGTAGATCACCTTCCCAAAAGATAACATTTGTGATGGCAGTTTCAACCCCCAAAACACACACACACACACACACACACACACACACACTTGCCCACATTATCACATAACACTTAAACCACTGATTCCTCCCGAACAACTCTTCCACTCCCATATGGAAACCCTTCAACTCCTACTCCCAAACCTTGCCACCAAAACCATTTGGAAAACACACTCCACTCCTCTGAGTCTATTCCAGTCGTCATAAAATTCCCCCTGAGAATCCCCATACCCCATCAACCACATACTAGGACAGAACTAACTTAAAGCCTGTTCAGTAACTATAGTTACCCCCCCCCTTCCCCTACACACACCAAACCTGCTTTTTCACCAAGTTTATCAACATGGACATAGGTTCCCAATAATTTGTCACTGTGCAACAAACGCATCTCCAGGGGAAATCTAATACACTATAGCCCATACTTTACCCAGACATCTCACAAAAATCAGGGAGAACCTCCCAAAACAACCATGAACCCAAAGTAACATTAATGTTTCCCCCTACTAGGGTTCCATCTCCTAGGCCGCTAGCATCAATAAACTCTGCTGACTGGACAGGGTCTGCCAGAGATACAGCACTCTGTGCAACTCTAAAGGTTTTGCCTTAGCCCTGTTTGTGTTGGTTGCATTGTAGATAGGTGTTTGTCTCTGGTTCCTGGAACCACTCGGAACATATTCACATGTGCGGCACGAGTTAACTGAGACAAAACCTCCAGAATCTCTGTGATAACCCAGCCCCGTCGTCGGAGATAGAGGAGGCTTTTGGGCTAAGAGATCCCCGTAAGGGGCGCGACGATTTGCCATTCTGGCCGCCGTGCTGACGGGACTCAGCACCCCGTCCGGCCCCAGCACCCCGTCCGGCCCCAGCCTAGCCTCTCTTCCTTCCTTCAAAACACTTGTTTCCTCTCTTTTCACAGAACCTCTCCCACAACTTTCTCTGGTCAGCCTCTAATTTCACAGGGTAGATGCTGACCTTCCTTTCAGTCAACCGTCCCGCATCGCGGCTGAGGGGGTGGGTGACAATGTTCCCTAACCCCTGAGCTCCGGTCTGGGGTGGCTGGTTTTTAACTACCTGCTTCATCCCCACCCATACCTTCCTCACATCCCTTTTCCTCTCGTCTTCAAAATCTATCATTTATACGCCGTGTCCAAGGTGGAGCCGCCATGCCGATGGACTGCCAGGCCACCAGGCAGGAGGGGTGGTCCCAAATGGCGGCGCCTGGCTCTGCTGGGCCTGTAAGCACCTCTCGCAGTGCGGGCTACTGCGAGAGGTGTGCGCTATTGCATCCCGTATTAAAAGAAGGGTCACCATGCCCAATGATGAAAATCACACCAAAAAAACCCAACCCCCAACTTCCCCAAGAACAACGGAGCCGCCCTCGGGCAGCTCCAGCAAAAAAATGGAGGTCCCCCCCCCTGTGCTTGCACAGGGGACCCTCCATATTTCTCTAACCGGAGAGGAGGCTTACTCCTCTCCTTTGCCTACGGGTGCAGGGGACTCCCCCTCACCCCCTTTTCTGGAGGTGCTTTCGGGCACCTCCCTTTTCCCAGCGGCAGTCCCCTCTTTTCTTTCCAAGGGGACTCCCAAGAAAGCCAGCAGGCAGCCCTTAGCCAGCCGCTCCCCATCAAAGCGGCTCGGTAGGGCAAACCCCCTTAGGGGGGAGAGGCAAGCCAGGCCCCTTCGGTCGCTTCCCTCAAAAGACCTGCTGGCAAAAATATTAAACCTTGCCGGGGTCAAGGCCTGTGCCTCCCCAAACAAGACTGGCGACACTGCCAAGGGGACCTGCAATGTCCTGGGAGGGGATGGCCAACTGGAGGCCCCTCCCGTGATAGACATGGTCCTTGAGGAGACCCAGCCTCAGACGGTAGGGCCTTCCATGGGGGGGAATTCGGGCTCGGCGCCAAGCACCGAACCCGAGTCCGCCCCTATGCAAGGTCCTCCTCAAATGGCTGAGGGCTCCGAGGCAGTAGAAGGAGGGGAGGGATCTCCTCCGACAGGTGCCCCTACGACAACCAGGACCTTCTCCATTTCGGAGAGGGACCTGGCTGAGGCCGGTCCATCTGGCCTAGGGGCTTCTGCCGGCGGAGGTGAAAAGCGGATTCATTCCCCGCCCTCCTCTCCAAAAAAGAAAAAGACTAAAAAGACTAAAAGGACGAAAAAGACTCGGGGCTCCTCTCCATCCGCGGGGGCTGCGGGGACGGATGGGTCTGCTGCCACTTTGGTAGGCGACCAAGCCAAGATCGGCACATCCGGCCCCTCTACCCCCTCGTGTGCGGAGCCCCTGACTAAGACCAAGAGTGCACAGGGCGGAGCCTCGATGACATCGGGGCCCCTCAATCAGAGGTTACCTGGCGTTTTCGAGCCCGCTGGCTTCAAACGCTTCCTCGTTATTCGCTCCACTGATGGCACCATGTTGTCCAAGGGCAACATGATCCATCAGAGGAGAGGATTAGCTAGTGCAATTGGTAGAGAGCCGAAGGTAACCCGTTTCTCGGACGGGAGCCTTCTGGCGAATGCGGCGAATCCCGCCGAGGCGGCCAAGATAAGTGCTCTTCGGACACTTCATGGCACCCCGGTGAGTGTGACGCCGCACTCTACCATGAACTTTGTAAAAGGAGTAGTTTATGCGAGGGAACTCGTTGACTACTCCATAGAAGACATCACCCTAGAGCTGGCCGACCATGGGGTGGTCAAGGTCGAACGTGTGATGAGAAAACAGGGAGGGGCCTCGAGACCCACCCCTACACTCTTCGTCACGTTCGACTGTGACAAGCTCCCTGAGTCGGTGCGTGCCGGTTGGTACCGCTACCGCGTGAAGGCATTCGTGCCACTGCCGCGGCGGTGCTATTACTGTCACCGCTTCGGCCACACGAATCGATCATGTAGACGTGCAAAATTGGGGTCACCCGAAGTCTGTGTAAATTGCTCCAAGGTCGCACACGATAAGTCCAAATCGTGTGTGGCCAAGTGTGTCAATTGCGGAGAGCCGCACCCTGCTTCTTCGAAGCAATGTGGTGCATATCTCCTTGAGAAAGAAATCCTGGCCGTTCAGGCCCAGGATCGACTCTCATTCCGCGAGGCTAAGGACTTGGTCCTGGCGCGCCCGGCTCTGCCTGGGACGTCATATGCCTCAATAGTTAGAAAAGCACCCTCTGCTCCTGGCCCATCCAGGCCAACGAGCACGGTTGTTTCCGCGCCCATTCGGAGCCCTTCTGCGGGCTCTACTACACCCGGGCGCTCCCCTGGTAGAGCTGGCGGCAAAAAGGGTTCACACCCAGCCCCGGCTAATACCAGGGCTCCCCCCTCTTCCCCCAGCGTGACCGTTTCCCGTAAGGCGAAACGGCCACGCGCCTCCACAGAGTCGTTAGACTCACAGGAGGCAACACCCATGAAGATGGTCGCTAGGCCATCTTCCGGGGTTCCTAAATCTGTTCCCCGAAAGGAGGACAGCAACAAAGGAGCTTCGGCCCCTTCGCCCACGCCCCGAGGTGGAGCGAGTGGCTCGGAGACGGTGGTTCCTCGAAAAGAGGGCCCCCCGCCTCCCAAGCCGCAACGCCCGCCTAAGGTTTCGAGGCGGAGGGAGGAAAAGACTCGCATGGCGAGCCCAACCTCCCCCAATAAGTCCTCGAAGGCGACAGCGCCTTCAGCGCTTTGTCCGGCCAACAGCGCCCGGGGTTCTGCCCCCGGGAAGCGTACGGCCATTCCCGTGAGGGTCTTCAATTCGAGGAGGGCCCCCGCGTCTCCTCCGAGCTAGGCCTGGAGGGCATATTCCTTCAATGGAATTGCCGTGGACTCCGGGCCAACTGGGAGGAGCTGCGGAGGCTCGTCTCGTCCCGTTCCCCGTTAGCTATTTTTTTGCAGGAGACCATGCTAGGCGCGTGCCCGCTGCCTGCCCTCCCGGGGTATAAGGGTCTTGCGACCCCACCACCGCGGGATGGCCGGGCTGGGGGATGCGCGGTTTACACCCGGCATGATGTCTCCGTTCTTCCTTTCTCTTTAGATACCTCCATTCAGGCAGTGGCTGTGCAGCTGCACCTGGATAGGAAGTATACTATCATTTCTGCGTACATTCCACCGTCAGCTGACTTCGACGCGGGGGACTTCCGCCGCGTCGTGGCACGGTTGCCGAGGCCCTATCTCTTGCTTGGAGATCTGAACGGCAGGCATCCTCTCTGGGGAGATTACTCCATAAATCCCAGGGGACAAGTCCTTGCCGATCTGATCGAAGAGCTTGAGATGGGTGTCCTAAACGTGGATGAGTTTACGCATCACTGTCCGAGAACCGCTTCATTTTCTTGCCTTGACCTATCTTTGTGCTCTTCGGATGCACAGCCTGATTTTGATTGGGGGGTGGTCGATGACCTCCATGGTAGTGATCACTTTCCCATTCAAATATCATTTTCAGGGCAACTGCCGCCTGAGAGACCACCTCGGTGGTGCTTGGCGCGGGCGCGGTGGCCTGCATTTCAGGAAATGACTGAATTCTCTATCTCAGTCGAGGAGTTTAGGTCGGTAGATGAGGCCGTTGAGTTCTTCTCCGGCAACCTCATCGCCGTAGGCCTGACTACTATTCCTAGGACGTCTGGCCGTTTTGCACGCTGACCACTCCCATGGTGGTCGGCCGAGTGTGAGACGGCCCTCAAACAGAAGCGTTATGCCTACATGCGCTATAAGCGCCGCCCGAACGATTTCACTGTCGCTGAATTTCGTCGGGCTAGGGCTAGATTCCGGTATATTTAGAAGCACGCCCGCCGCTCTTCTTGGCGGGCATACGTGTCTTCACTTAACGGGAAGACCCCTTTAGCTGAGGTGTGGAAGCGAGTCAAAAGGATTCGGGGCAAGTTCTCGCAGGACCCCCCTCCCGTTCTTCAGGAGAATGGGACCGCAATCTCGGACCCCGCGTCCGTGGCGGAATCCTTACGACCGCTTTTTCCGCATTCTCTAGCCATGATGCTGCTCCGCCAGCATTCAATGCACGTCGTGATGTCGCGGAAGGCCGCCGGCTGGACTTTACCTCCAGAGGCGGAGAACCCTTCAACGACAAGTTTACTGTGACTGAGTTGCGTTCCGCTCTCGCTTCGTGCGCGGACACCGCCCATGGTCCGGACGATGTCCCGTACGCCATGCTTCGACACCTGGGTGAGCGAGGCATGGCCTTTCTGTTAGATTTGTTCAACAGGATCTGGGTGGAAGGTCTTCTCCCAGACTCCTGGCGAATCGCTACTGTGCTCGCCTTTCGCAAGCCGGGGAGAGATCACTCTACTCCGACCGGTTTCCGCCCAATCTCTCTAACCTCTTGCGTGTGCAAGTTGATGGAGAAATTGGTAAATGTTAGATTAGCCTATTTCCTGGACAGCGGAGGCCATCTGTCTTCTGCACAGTGCGGCTTCCGTAAGTTCCACTCCACGTCGGATGCTCTGCTGCGACTGGAAAGTGCCGTCTGCGAGGCTTTCCTTCGTAGACAGCACTACGCCACGGTGTTTTTTGATCTGGAGAAGGCCTATGATACCGCATGGCGATACGGTATCATGGAGACTCTCCACACGAGGGGGGCGAGGGGACGCCTCCCAATTTTTATATCTGAATTTTTGCGAGATCGTCGATTCCGCGTACGGGTGGGGGGAGCCCTCTCCGGCCCAAAGGAGCAGGAAGAGGGTGTCCCGCAGGGAAGTGTCCTCAGTGTCACACTCTTTGCCCTGAGCATCAACGGCATCACCTCGGTGCTGCCGGAAGATGTTCTCGCTACGCTCTACGTGGACGACCTTTCGATCTCTTTTGCGCGGCCCAGATGCCAACTCTGGAGCGTCGACTCCAACAGGCATTGAACCGCGTCTCTCGCTATGCCGAAGCGCACAGGTTTCTGTTTTCTTTGGCCAAGACTAAGGTGGTGCACTTCTGCCGCCATCCACGGCTTCACCCCGACCCAGATTTGTTTCTTAATGGGGTGCGCCTGGATGTGGTTGAGTCGCACCGTTTCCTTGGTCTTGTATTCGACCGACGCCTCACCTGGGAGGCTCATATTCGCAGCCTTAGGGTCTCTTGTACCCGCGCCATGGACATTCTCCGTTCCGTGACGTTCAGCGCTTGGGGCGCTGATAGGGCTACCGCCTTACTTTTTTATCGATCCTTTGTTCGCTCGAAGCTCGACTACGGATGCGAGTTTTATGCATCCGCAGCCGAGCGTTTATTGCGGAAGGTGGATTCGATCCACCACACCGGCCTTCGCCTTGCGACCGGTGCCTTCCGCACTTCCCCCACTGAGAGCCTGTTGGTCGATGCTGGGGAGATGCCACTCGCTCTGCGCCGCGTGCAGTGCATCACTCGCCTGTACGCGCGAGCCCGGCGCCTCCCTCAGTCGCCAACAGCTCTCACTGCATCCGCAGCTGATCTCGATGGTGCCTATGCCGCCGAGAGACGCCAGTCATACCCTAAGCCCTTTGGGTTTAGGGCCAGGAAACTCCTTCGAGAGGTAGATATAGCTCTCGGGCCGGTGGCGCCCCTGGTTCTGCCTAGGACGCCACCCTGGAGGGTACCACATTTGGCTATTTGTCGCCACGCCTCTGATCCCAAAGCTTGTACTGCGCCGGGAGTATTGCGTTCGACCTTTTTGGAGCACACATCGTGTCACGCTGGTACCGTGCCAGTGTATACGGATGGCTCCAAGTCCCAAGAGGGGGTCGGCTTCCACGCCGTATCCCCTCTGTTTGAAGTCAGCGGGGCTCTACCAGGCGCTGCGTCTGTCTTCACGGCCGAGCTGGTGGCAATACACCACTCGGTACGGGAGATTACGCGACGTGCCCGGTTCGGAGACCGGATTGTGATCTATAGCGACTCACAAAGCGCCCTGAGTGCTCTCGGGGCATTGGAATCTCCGCATCCCCTGGTTCGCGATATCCGTGACGCCACGGTTTTGGCGAGCCGGGCAGATGTCGAGATTATCTTCTGCTGGGTTCCTGGACATGTAGGAATTGCGGGGAATGAGCGCGCCGATGAGGGCGCCAAAGAGTCCGCGAGGACTCTGCGACCGGACCAGCGTTTCGCTCTTCCTCACACCGACTACATGGCAGGAATACGGGCAGCTCTTCGGACTGCTTGGCAAAGAAGATGGGAGACGGTCGAAGGGAACTTAAAGTTGCGTGCCATTGCGCCGCGACTGTTCCCATGGACCTATCCCCCAATGCCGCGGCGGCTTCAGGTTGCTTTCTGTCGTCTCCGAATCGGACACACTCGTGTGACGCATCGCTATCTGATGGAGCGCTCGCCTGCGCCCTATTGCAACGACTGCGTCGTCCCCCAGACTGTTCGGCACATTCTTGTCGAATGTCCCAGTCTGGGTGATCTTCGCGCACGATACCTGTCCCAGTACCGGGATGGGCGGGGTCGCTACCGCCTGTCCCTTGTGCTTGGGACAGATTTGTGCACACCGACTTGTGGACTTGTTGACTTCTTGGGGGAGGCCGGCCTTCTCCCTATTATTTAAGCAAGGTTTGTTTGTTTTTTTTTGTTGTTTTTTTGCATTTGTTTTGTTTTTTGTTTGTTTTTTTTTCTTTAGTTGCACGCTCCTGCGCCGGGGGGACCTCTCCCCGACGCACCAGCTTGCTTCCTTTCTTTCCCCCTTTTGGGGTGTTGTTTTTTTTTTTCTCTTTAATTTCATTTTAAAGTAGCCTAGAATTAGGCCAGTTTTAATACGGCGACTAATGCCCAAGTAGGCAGTCGCCAGATGAGCTCTTAAAAAAAAAAAAAAAAAAAAAAAAAAAATGGGCTAAGAGATGGACCTTAGTTGCACCCTAGGGGTGGCAACTTGAGTAAGTAGTGTTTTTAATAGGGTCCATTCTGTTGTACTGAGTGCATGCACCTTTGGATTGTGCAATTTTCCATCCAAGTTATTGTCATTTAGTCACTTTTTGCCCATGTTACCTGCCCCCCCCCACACACGTACAAATGGTCTTTGAGGGAATATCGATTGTAATGCTTATCCTCCTCAGGGTCCGTCTGCGGAGTTTGAGTCCGAAGTAAAGGAATTTCGGGACTTCTGGGGTAGTCTGTCGAGCCTGCGACGTTTCAAGGACAGCACCTTCCACGAAGCCGTCCTTTGGGGCGACCCGCAGGATTGCCTTTGCGATAGGCGCTTGATTGTGGGCAAAATGATCTCATACCTCATGAAGACGTATTTTCACCTCCCCGAGAGTAGCCTCACCCACGTGGCGGGTCATTTTGAAAGCGTCCTTAGAATGTCCTTAAAATGCTCCAGTGATTCAATGGACCTCAGGTAATTCCACAAGAAACAGAGTGTTTATTTTTGGGTAGTTTTACTGTAACCCACCACTGGGGGTGGTAGTTCAATGAAATGGAGAGGGGTCGCTATTTGTATAATAATCCCACAAGTGAATTTGTGAGTAGCTCTGGGTTATCTTATTCGTTGGGCATATTCTATATTGTACTCTTCCACATTTGATCTACTTTTTTGATGGCTTTGTAGCATTGATGCACACCCTTAACTCGGAATGGGTGACTTTTCCATGAGCCTTGATGGGCTCCCCCATGTGGTTGCTGGGAAAATCCCCCCAAGATAGGGCTCCTGTTTACATTTATACCTGGTGCTTGGAGGAGAGGTATGGCCTGCTGCTCTGCTTGAAGTGGTGGTTTTTCACTCGCATTCTTCTCATCCTTCCTCTTTCTGCTGCACCCCTTCCTTTCTGTTCCTTATCTATCCTTTGACTATCCTGCAAGGGGATGTTGGGTGACATCCCGGTCACGTTATCTGCAGTTTCCCTTCCTGGCTCCAATGCCTGCAGGAGACTTGGCGATATACCACTCACTATTTTCTCTTCATCTCCCTTCACTAATTTCTTCACAGAGTTCTCTCTCCTTTCTTTCTGCGTGATACAAATGTCGTTGCTCTTAAACTTTAAAATTAAAAAAATGTTATTCATTGATTGCGAATCCCTGATCTATGTTTTTGTTGCATCGGCCCCTGAGGACATCTCTGCTCCCTCCGACCCCTTGTGAGATTAAGGGAGAAAGCCTTTCACGCTCCATCCTGTGTTGTAGGCCCCGCCAACGTTAAGTGGGGCCGCGCTTTCTGTAAGGCTGCCCTGAGAGGACCTGATCAGAGGGGAGGGAGGCTGTTGCATGCTGTGGGATTTTTATAGCACCCTGTCCCTGTGCTAGCTGCCCATGCAACAGCTAGGAAGAGTGAGTTCTATTGAGACTTCTCACATGGAATGCATCCAAGTATAAACTCAAGGCGAGGATGTCTAAAACTATTTTCAACCTTTGCTCGACCCTGAAGAGCCTCCCTATCGCACCCCACACACGGATCATCCTGGCTAGGGTCCTGTAATTAGGTCGACAGCCTCGAAGAACCCCACTGAACAGACAGGAGTCTCCCACTGGGCATCTATAGACTCTCAATTGTACGAATGTTGGGCAGTTTTTTTATTGGGGGTGCGGGGTAGAGCATGTTGACTGATCGACGCTACTGCACCCCTCTCAAAGAGAATGCAGGATACTCTGAAGGTAATGGAGCCTGGAGAGGACAGGTGAATGATGGTGGGACTCGTGAAGTTAGACCAGGGACCCGCCCGTCTGGCAAGGCTGTGATTATTAAACTCGAGACACCCTATGGGTCAAGAACAGGATGCAATCTTGGAATAGGACAACCACACTTGGGATGTATTCCCTGTGAGGTTAAGTTGCAATTGAACTACTACTTCCTTCCTGTTGCATGGACTGCTAGCACAGGGAGGGGGGTGCTTTAAGATTCCCGCAGCATGCAACAGCCTCCCTCCCCTCTGACCAGGTCCCCTCAGGACTGCCTCACTTATTTGTGGTAAGGTGGGTTTGACAGCACAAGCTTTAGGATCAAAGGCTTTCTCCCTTAATCTTCCCTGATGAGTGGACCTTACCTCGTTGGATTATTTTCAGTGCTTATATTTTACTTTGAATTAATACATGACACTTTAATGTATTAATTTGCAATTAAAAACAAACGCTGTGTATGTGTATACTTGATCGATTTCTATCCTTTTTCTTTTACCTCTTCCGTTCATTGATCTTTCTCCCCTTTTTTCTGGACTATTCCCGAGTGGATCTTAAGGTCTTCCTCTGCGCAAGGTGGACTCGTTTCACCATCCCAATCTCCGGCTGGCGACCGCTGCCTTTCGCACATCCCCTATTGAGAGCCGACTAGTCGATGACAGGGAGATGCCACTCGCCCTGATCCTTACACAGTGCATTGTGAGCGTGTACGCGCGAGTCCGGCGTCTCCATCAGTCGCCAACGACTCTCACTCCCTCCGCGGCCGATCTCGGCGGTGCCTATACCGCCGAGAGATGCCAGTCATACCCTAAGCCCTTTGGGTTTATGGCTAGGTGTAGCTCTCGGGCCAGTGTCTGCCCGGCTCCTCTCTCGCCGCCCCCGGTTCTCTCCTTCGATGCCTCTGTTACAGGAGCTACACTGGTTACCTATTCGCTTTCGTACCCACTATAAAATTCTCCTTATCACCTACAAGGCCCTAAACCTCGAGGCTCCACCGTATCTCTCGTCGTCCCTCTCCCTTCGTCAAACTCCTCGGGCACTCCAGTCTAACCTCGCTCACCTCCTGAACACTCCTCGTTCTGTCCTCTGCTCGATGGGTGACCGTTCCTTCTCAGTTTGTGCTCCTAGACTCTGGAATGCTCTTCCTGCCGAAGTCCGATCCTCTCCCTCCCTTGCTACTTTTAAACGTCTCCTGAAGACTCATCTCTTCCGAATTGCCTTCTCTTCCCTTTAAACTTTCTCTAAACTCGCTACACAACCTGCGCTCTGGGAGGGCTAACAGCCCTGAAGGGTGCATTATAAATGCATTATTATGGTTATCCCCAGAATGCCACCCGGGAGGCTACCACCTTTGACTATTTATCGCCTCGCCTCTGCTCCCATTGCTTCCACAGTGCCGGGAGTATTGCGTAAGGGCTTTTGGGAGCACACTTCGTGTTACGTTGGATCCGTGTACATGGATGGTTCCGAGTCTCAGGAGAAGGTCAGTTTTCAAGCCGTATCACCTCCTTTTGAAGTCAGATGGGCTATACCAGGCCCTAAGTGTCTTCACGGCCGAGCTGTTTGTAATACACGGCTCTGTACAGGAGATAACACATTGTGCCCTGTCGTGAGACCAGATTGTGATCTTTAGTGGCTCACAAAGTGCCCTCAGTGCTCTCAGAGCATTGGAATCTCCACACCCTCTGGCTCGCAGTATCCAGGACACCACGGTTCCCGCGAGCCGGGTAGATATTGAGGTTATTTCGTGCTGGGTTCCTGGACATGTGGGAATTGCGAGGAATGAGCGCGCCAAAGAGTGCGAGGACTGGGCGACCAGATCAGCGTTTGCCTATTCAGGTCTGCCTGGCATAGAAGATGGGAGACGGCCGAGGGGAACTTAAAGTTGCGAGCCATTGCCCCGCGACTGTTCCATGGACGTACCCCCGAATGCCTCGATGGCTTCGCGTCACTTTCCGTCGTCTTCGAACTCTGCACACCCCCTGGATGCACCCACCATCTGATGGAGCTCTCCCCTGCATCTTATTGCGACGACTACGTTGTCTCCCAGGCAGTTCAGCACATCCCAGGCTTCGGGATCTTCGCGCATGTTACCCGTCTCGGTACCGGGAAGAGCGGTGTCGTTACCGCTCGTCCCTTGTACTCTCGATGGGTTCGTGTACACAGAGTTGTAGACTATGACTTTTTGGAGGAGGCTGGCCTCCCATTTTATTTGAATCTGGTGTTGGTCGTATGATTCTCCGCCGAGGGGTTCTAGGCCTCGCTCCGACGCCGAGCGTACTTCTTTCTTATTGGTGTTTTGTTTTGAGGGTGTCATTTACGCTTTTTTTTTTTAATCTAGTGGACATCTGCTATAGATCGCCGCTGAAACAAAAAAATGCCTTTCCTTCTAATATCCACCTTTGGCCCTATCTAGACTCAGGTACGGGAGCGGAGATGAAGCCCTCACGACTGTCGTTCTCGCCTTCGACTCTCTCTCGAAGAAGTTGAGGTCTCTCCAGCTTCCGCTCAAGATAAGCACCATCCACACATCCTCGGAGTCTCTCAACCATTGTGCCGTCTTCCCGCCCTTACCTACGTCAATTCCAATTCACCGTGACGAGGTAAGGAGAAAAAAAAAAGGCTCCACCTTCTTCGGTGGAATGTGCAATAGACGGCCGCATAGTTAGTCGCCTACTTAAGAGCCCCCTTTATTCACCTGCACTATGTCCATTGGCGTCCCTTTACCCTTGCAGGGGGACGCACCATGTAGACTTTCACCTACCACTTGGAGGATCGGCAGTGCCACCGTAGTCTGATTAAGACTATCTGAGCTTTATTTCTTCTCCACATCTTCATTTTACCCTTCTTTTGTCTTGCCTGATGTTTTGCTGGTTAGTCGCTGACCAGGTTTCATGTCATTCCCTGTCGTGACCCTGAGGGAGGAAGTTCCCTATCCCCTTGGTTCTTGATGGGAGCTTAACACTCCTACATAAGTCCCACTATTCCCCCCTTCTACTGTCCCCCTCCCTCAACCTCTCCCTGCCCCTCCCATTGTGGTCAGATGACCCACCAGAAGCCCCTTAGAGGGGTAAGAGGCGGCATCGTTCCCTGGGGCTTGCCTATGCGGGTGGGCATGCCGTCGAGTCTCGATTAGGATCGCCTTCACGGTGGCTACCATAACGCCGTAAATACCCGTTGTTCGGAACCCACATTAATCAACAAGTCCAAATCCCGCAGAAATGAGTCATCTTAAATGATTGGAGGTAAAACCAATGCCACTTTTTTTCGTGGTGGGTCCAAAACTTCTTTACCTGCCCTAACTCCCGGTTTCCTATCTTTCTGCTTTCCCGATTGGACGCGCCTCCGTTAGATTTCGGATTTCATTTCCCGTCTTTGTTGAAACTCAATTTAAGAAAGGTCACTTTGATTTCTCAGCTTATGTTTTGCTCCTCTCTCTCTAACCTGACTCAGTAGTCGCTCGTTTCTCAGGAAAATCCCGAAGAAGAGGGCCCCGAGAATCATCACATGACTCTCAAACCGTCACAAGCTACCATCCCTCAATACAGACCAACCATAGAAGGTAATTTGTAATTGTCATTGCATTGTTCCCGAGGAGAGATGACATTTGCTCCCTCCGATTGCTTTGGATGTACATAGTCAACATTGCAGCGAATGCCATCCATTTCTCTAACCAAAGTTTAAAGTATATCTGCTGAAAAAACAGAGAAAGCGCCCAGTAGACAAGGCTGTCTTTTAAACTCGAGCCAGTCTGTAGGGTAAGACAAATAGAGTTGTGGGAGGTTATTGCAAGTGGATATGATACAACCAACCCGTCTGGATGTAATTCTTTTGTGGGACCACCCTGCTTGGATCTACCCCGCGTCAGGATGTTGCAATTGAACTTCCACCCTCCTAACTTTTGCATCGGTCGCTAGAACGTGTGTGTGTGTGGGGAGGGGGGGGGTACTATAAGATTATCATAGGATGCAACAGCCTCCCTTCCTTCTAACGCGGTCCCTCAGGACAGTCTCGCTGAAGGGCGTCACTACTTAGTTGTGGTAACGTTTGCAGGGCCTACAGGCCAAGCTGTAGCATGAAAGTCTTTTCCCCTTAATCTCGAAAATGGTCAGAGGGAGCAGGCAGAGATGTCAGCTGCTCCTGAGCACCAATGCATCGACGACATTACAGAAAACTAATCAATTTTATCAGTTCTTCGTAGATAATTGTAAGTATTAAGGGGGCAGAAAGGGAAAGTGAGGGCATTGATGCAGAATGTGTGTGTGTGTGTGTGTTTGAGAGGTGGGGAAGGTGAGTTAGGCCCTCATTTCCACTATATCCGCTCTAGGTGAAAGTTGCATTGGATTACGCTCATATCCATATGGCTTCAAGGACAGTGCAGGCCTCTTGTTGGTCTAACTTTTTTTTACGTAATGTTTAAGGGTTTAAACTTCCTACATAAGGTCAATTTAAACGATTCCTCCTTTTCGACATAATGAATTTATTTTTAACCCTTGTCAGTTTTGAATCTCGGCTCGTCCATTTCTTATTCTCCACCTTTTGGTAAATCGATTGTTGTTTATTATTCTCTTTGGTGGCCTTTAATCCCCGCCGAAAGTGATGGGGGTATTAATTACTTTGTAGAGTGGTGGTGGAAAACGTGTACAGGAAAGGCGATTTGTCCTAGTAAATTGGAGCATTTAATACAGACGAGGTTTACGACAAAGGCAGTGATCGCTCTGCTAGTTTGTACGGTGCGTTTGTCTGTGCGAATCCTTTAATGTGGGAGGATGAGGGACTGCAAAGCCCATCGATGCCGGACCTGGACCCATTGCGTGTCTAATCACATTCTAGAATTTCTGATCTTATGGCCCCGCCGTAAGGGGCACGGCGATTTGCTTTCCTGGCCGCCGTGCTGACGGGACTCAGCGCCCCCTCCGGCCCCAGCTTAGCCTCTTCTTCTTTCTGACAGCTGTGTTTTCTACCCTACTTCCTCACTTTGCATACAACATCTCCCACACTATGGTTGGTCTCTAATTTCACAGGGTAGATTCCGAACAGCTTCCTCTCACCTAACCATCCCGGATCGGGGGGAGGGGACAACGCCCAATCACCTCTGAGCTCTGGTTTGGGGTGGTGGGTTTTTAACAACCTGCCTTACCCCTACCCTCACCTTCCTCACATACCCTCTCTCTTTCTTTTTATTATTATTAGTTTTCGGAGCCCATCTGGCGACTGCCTACTTGGGCAAAATCGCTTTTAATGGACTATTAATTTTACACCAAGTCTAAGGTGGAGCCACCATGCTGATGGGCTGCCTGGCCACTGGAGGGGAAGAGTGGCCTCAATTGTCGTCAGCTGGCTTTGGGCGCGTCCCGTGAAATTACAGGGTCACCATGCCCACCGTGAAATAACAGCGTCACCATGACCACCGATGAAGTGTATTTAAACTCCCCATCAACTCCCTCTTTACCATCATCGGAACCGGCTTCGGACAGCTCCACGGAAAAAATGGTGCTCCCGCCCTGTGCTTTCTTAGGGGCCCCTCCAAACTTCTCCCGAAGAGGATGCTTACTCGTCTCCTAGGCCTACGGGTGCAGGGGACTCCCCCTTCTCTGGAGGCGCCCTTGGGCGACTTCACCTCTTCTACAGCGGCAGTCCCTCCTTTGCTTTCACAGGGGACTGCCAAGAAAGCACACAGGCGGCCCAATATTGATCGCTTCCGCTGGGAGCGGCTCGATAAGGCCGACCCCCTTAGGGGAGCAAGGGATGACAGGGCCCGTCGGTCCGTGCCCCATAATGTCCTGCAGCCATGTATTATGAGTTTACAGAGGGCCGGCGTTCCTGCCCAACAGATGCCGGTTCGCCGGCCCAAGACGAAACAAAAGGAACCTCGAGTGGAATTCCTGATGTCTTGGTTGGGGTATAGCCACTTTTAGGTCCCCCTGAGATGGACATGGCCCCTGAGGTAACCCAGCCCCAGATGGTAGCATCTTGCCTGGAGTAGAACCCGAGTCCGCCCCTGTGCAAGCTTCTCAGACTGCTCGGGTCCCCGAAGCTTCACAGGGGCTGATGCCCCTGTGACAGCCAGGAACTTCTACATTTCAGAGAAGGATCTTGCTGAGGCCGCTCCATCTGGCCTAAGGGCTTCTTTGAGCGGTGGAGAGAAGCGGGTTCATTAACCACCTTCCTCTCCCCCAAAGAAAAAAAAGAAAATGACTAAAGTAACTAAGGGATCCTCTCCATCTGCGGGAGGTCCTGGGACGGACGGGTTCGCTGCCCTTTCTTCAAGAGACTACACCAAGATGGGCAGCTCCAGCCCGGATGCTCACACGGGTGGGGTGAGGGGGAGGCAAACTAAGACCAATGTTGCAAATGAACCTCGATTACGTCGCGAGGCCCCTCATCGAGAGACTGCCTGGCATTTTCATGGCCGCTGGTTCAAACGCTTCCTCGTTATTCGCTCCACTGATGGTAGCATGTTGGCCAAGGGCAACATCATCCATCAAAGTAGAGCACAAGCTAACGTGATTGGTAGAGAGCCGAAGATGACCCGTTTCTTGGACGGGAGCTTTCTGTCGAATCCTTCCGAGGCGCCCATGATTAGTGCCCTTCGGACACATGATCGCACACCGGTGAGTGCGACGCCTCACTCTACCATGAACATCGTGAAAGCACTAGTTTATGCGAGGGAACTCGTGGACTACTCCATAGATGACTTCATCTTAGAGCTGGCCGACCATGGAGCGGTCAAGGTCGAGTGTATGAGGAGAAAACAGGGAGGGGCCTCGAGACCCACCCCTACATTCTTCGTCACGTTCGACTGTGACAAGCTCCCTGAGTCGGTGCGGGCCGGTTGGTATCGCTACCGCGTGAAGACATTCGTGCCACTGTCGATGTGCAAAGTCGGGGTTACCCGAAACCTGTGTAAGCTGCTCCAAGGCCGTGCACGATAAGTCCAACTCGTGTGTGGCCAAGTGTGTCAATTGCTGAGAGCCGCACCTCGCTTCTTTGAAGCAATGTGGTGTGTTTATCCTTGAGAAGGAAATCCTGGCCGTTCAGGTTCAGGATAGTCTCTGATTTCGCGACCCTAAGGACTTGGTCCTGGCGCGCCCGACGCTGCATGGGACGTCCTATGCCTCAATGTTGAAAAAGAAGCCCTCTGCTCCTGGCCCCTCCAGGCCTACGAGTACGGTCGTTTCCGCGCTTATTCGGAACTCTTCTGTGGGTTCTACCCACCCCGGACGCTTCCCTGGTAAAGCTGGCGGCACAAAGTGTCCACACCCAGCCCTGGCTAAAACCTGGGCTTCCCCCTCCCTCCTCCAGCGTGACCGTTTCCCGTAAAGCGAAACGGCCACACGCCTCCACCGAGTCGTTAGAATCACAGGAGGCAACACCTGAAATTAATTGGTCGCCAGGCCATCTTCCGGGGTTCCTAAAGCTGCCCTAAGAAAGGAGGACAGCAACAAAGTTGCTTCGGCTCCTTCGCCCACTCCCATTGGTGGGCTGGGTGGCTCGAAGATGGTGGATCCTTGAAAAGATGCCCCGCCGCCTCAGGTTTCGAGGCGGATAGGGAGGATAAGACTCGCATGGCAAGCCCAGCCTCCCCCAATAAGTCGTCGAAGGCGACAGCATACGGCCATTCCCGTGAGGGTCTTCTCTTCGAAGAACGCCCTCGCATCACCTCTGAGCTTGGCCTGGAGGGGATATTCCTTCAATGGAATTGCCGCGGACTGGATCAGCTGGGAGGACCTGCGGAGGCTCGTCTCCTCCCGTTCCCCGTTAGCTATCTTTTTGTAGGAGACCATGCTGGGCGCGTGCCCCATGCCCACCCTCCCTGGGTATAAGAGTTTTGCGACCCCACCACCACGGGTTGGGGGCCGGGCGGAAGGATATGCGATTTACACTCGGCATGATGTCTCCGTTCTTCTCTTCTCTTTAGATAGCTCCTTTCAGGCAGTAGCTGTGCAGCTGCACGCCCGCCGTTTTTCTTGGCGGGCATACGTGTCTTTACTTAATGGGAAGACCCTTCTAGCAGAGGTGTGGAAGCGACTCAAAAGGATTCGGGGCAAGTTCTCGCAGGACCCGCCTCCCATTCTCCAGGAGAATGGGACCGCAATCTCGGACCCCGCGACCGCTTTCTCCGCATTCTCTAGCCGGGATGTTGCTCCGCCAGCATTCAATGCACGTCGTGATCTCACGGAAGGCCGCCGGCTGGAGAACCCTTCAACGACAGGTTTACTGTGAGTGAGTTGCGTTCCGCTCTTGCTTCGTGCGCGGACACCGCCCATGGTCCATATGATGTCCCGTACGCCATGCTTCGACACCCGGGTGAGCGAGGCATGACCTTTCTGTTAGATTTATTCAACAGGATCTGGGAGGAGGGTATCCTCCCAGATTCCTGGCGAATTGCTACTGTGCTCGCCTTTCTCAAACCGGGGAGAGATCACTCTACTCCGGCCGTTTTCCACTCTATCTCTGTAACCTCTTGCGTGTGCGAGTTGATGGAGAAATTGCTAAATGTTAGATTAGCCATTTTCCTGGACAGCGGAGGCCATCTGTCTTCTGCACAATGCGGCTTCCACAAGTTCCACTCCATGTCGCCGCATGCTCTGCTCCGACTACTTATTGCCTTTTTTCTTTGTTTTATTTTTATTGATGGTTTTTTTTATTTGTTTTGTTTTTGCATCCTTGTTTAAAAATGCCTAGTACTAGGTACTGTTGAATACGGCGACTAATGCCCAAGTAGGCAATCGCCCGATGAGCTCTTAAAATTAAAAAAAAAAAAATCTTCCCACATATTACCTGTCCCCGGATCTCCACAAGCCGGGTCGCTACCGCTTGTCCATTCTACTCAGGATGTGCTTTTGTACACACACTTGCGGACTATTTGACTTTTTGGAGGAGGCTGGCCTCTTCCATTTTATTTGACTCGTTGTTGCATGTCACATATTCTCGTGCCCCGGGGAGGCTGGCCTCCCACCGATGCCGGAGCATGTTTCCTTGTTCTTTCTCTGGCTTATTTTGGGTTTTTTTTTGTATTTTATTTTGTTTTTTATTTGGGTTTTACTACATGTTTTGTTTTTATGTTAATCCTGACTAGCGTGATTACTGCTACTTTTGTCCTAGTAGGCCGTCAGCAGATGGGCTCCTTAAAAAAATTCAACTTCACTGTGGTTGCTGTCCGCTTGAGATTCCTTGGCTTTAGGCCAGATCTTAACCTTTTCCATGCCCATCTCAATATAGTTTTCTATTTTTCCCACCACTTTTTGGATGACTGTTGTTAAGATTATAATATTTTTATCTCTCTCATGTTAGAAAGTACATTACAAAATTTTAAAAATACGAGAGGCGGTCAATAAGTTTTGCAATTCGGATATAAGGAAACGAGATATGAGGAAAAGTGTTTTATTATTTTTCAATATAAATACCCTCGACTTCAATGCACTTGCGCCACTTGTCCCTGAGGCTTCGAATTCCCGACAACCAGAAATCTCCCCACTGCTGAACAATCCACTCCTGGACGGCGAGTTGGACATCTACATCGTTCCCAAACCGGCGTCCACGCAGTGCAGCCTTGAGCTGGCGGAATAAAAAGTAGTCGCTAGGGGCCAGATCTGGACTGTAGGGGATGTGGTTGAGCTCCTCGAATCCGCACTCGCGCACGGCAGCTTGTGCAACTCTGGCCTTGTGGACTTTGACGACCTTGAAGTCGATCATGGGGCGTTAGGTTTCTAGGGACCCAACGGGCAGAGATCTTGGCCATGGCCAAATTGTCGTGGATGATGTTAATAACTCTTCCATGTGATATTCCAAGTTCTCGCTCGATTTCTTCGACCTTCACCCGTCGATTTTCGAGGATCATCCTCTCCACACGGGCCACATTGTCCTCGTTGCTCACGTCTGACGGGCGTCCTGGACGGGGGTCATCTTCAAGGGATTCACGACCATGGCGGAACTTCCTATTCCAGTGAGCAATGGTTGCATAGGAAGGGGCGGTGTCGGTGTACACTGCAACCATGCGTTCATGGCTCTCTTTTGCATTCTTGCCTTCCTTGGTCAAAAATTTGATCACTGCGTGGTGCTCAACCTTCTCCATCGTTGAAAAATTTGCGACTGACGATCTGCGATCAGCTACGGCTTCTTAAATAGACGAGGCAGGAGCGTGCGGCTGCAGGTCCTGCTTTGTCATAACTTGTCCTAACACCTCCACAAACAGCCATCCCCCTTCCTCTGTTTTGCCCTACCGATTCGCAAAACTTATTGACCGCCCCTCGTATATTACAACACATAAACTATAGAAAAGGACAAACATCTACATTTAAAACTAACAACTCATGATTGTTGAATTCACAATGAGTCTATTCACCCTGGGATCTTTTAATTTCCCACTGGTTTTCAGCTCTGGACCTTCCAATCCTCTTCACTTAATTTTGAGTCTTTGTTTTTCAGTTCTACTATTTCTGGAAGTGAGTGGGAAGTGGCCCGATGACCTCCTCGCAGTTCAAGCCATTAAGGCCGAATTCCTGTGCAAAATGGCCGAAATGCTCCGGCCTGGCATTATTGCTGTGCCATTTCCTACACACCTCAAAATCATTTGGGTAAGGAAGCATGAATACTGCAAGCAATGAAAATGTTTACACTCCTAAGATACCGACATACAATTTCACACATTTTATTTGAAATGTGTATGTGGTGCCGGAATACAAATAGCATGTACAGTGCATGTCGTAAAAGATGAGTAAGCACAGATAGAGCCCCGCTCGCCTCGAAGGTGTGTTCTTAGGCGCGCGATACGCAATGTCCGGGCTGTGTTGCAGCTAGGTTACTCTGCGTCAATATGAATTGAGTGGGTGTATAGAATGTGAAGTGTATTTGGATGTGGGAAAGAGCGAGTTGAAGTCTGTGTCTTTTAAAAAAAAAGGGGAGGGGTTGCAGATACTCGCTCTGTGAAGCAAACATGAAAAGGAGTGAAGAGTTTGTGTGGGATGGAGTACAATCAGAGTAGTAGAAGTAAAGAGCAGAAGAGAGGAATGGTATGATGCAATGGGTGAGTATGAATGTATGATCTCGAGAATTATGTGGGTGAAGTTGAGATTTGCAAATGTGAGATAGTGTATGGACCCTGTAATGATAGAAGTCTGGAATGACTTGGTACAAGTGGTGGATGAAATTGAGACTCGGGGGGGAAAGGAGGGTTAACAGCCCTGAAGGGCGCATTATAAATACCTATTTATTATTATTATCCTCTTTTTGAGGCCCTCAAGGCAGAAAGGGCCTTCCGTCAGGCCTCGGGGAGGATATGAGAGTGCACATTGCTCGCCTTTGAGAAGGCGCATTCCCCTCCCTCTTCTAAAAAGAGAAATAGAAAAAAATGACGGATCGGTTTCCTGCCAACTCAACAGGGGACCAGTCTAAGGATGGCCCATCTGGCCCTGCAGCCCCCTTTGATGGTGTCAGGAAAAACCCAATCAAAAAAGAATAAAAAAGTGAGTAGAGCCTCGATCAGGTCGTGATCCCTCTTCGAGAGGATTCCTGGCCTCTTTAACCCCGCTGACTTCAAAGGATTCCTGATTATTTGATCTACTGATAGCAGCATGCTGCCCTAACAACACATGCTCCATCAGCATCAGAACCACGAAGGGTTCTAAGTAGAAAAGCGAACATCGCCCGTTTCTGTTGATTGCAATGGACCCTGCCCATGGTCCACCCGAGGGACTACTCCTTGAAGCGATCACATTAGAACTGGCCAACTAGGGAGCGGTCCAAGTCAAACCTATGATGAGAAGACTGGGAGGTAGGTACCTCGAAGACCTACACCTAACGTCTTTGTCACGTTTCATCGTGACAGCCTCCGCGAGTCGGTACGTGCAGGCTGGCATCACTACCGTGACAAGGCTTTCCTACCATTGCTGCGGAAGTGATATTGCTTCGGCCACTCCAACGGCTCCACTCTGACCCAGACTTGTTTCTTAATGTGGTACGCCTGGAAGTGGTTGAATCGCACCGTTTCCATGGTCTTGTATTTGACCGACGCCTACCCTGGGAGGCTCATATTCGCAGCCTTAGGGTCTCTTGTACCCGCGCCATGGATATTCTCCGTTCCGTGACGTTCAGCGCTTGGGGAGCTGATATAGCTACTGCCTTACTTTTTTATCGATCCTTTGTTCGTTCGAAGCTCGACTACGGATGCGAGTTTTATGCATCCGCAGCTGAGCGTGTATTGCGGAAGGTGGAGTCGATCCACCACACCGGCCTTTGCCTGGCGACCGGCGCCTTCTGCACTTCCCCCATTGAGAGCCTACTTGTTGATACTGGGGAGATGCTACTGGCTCTACGCCGTGCATGGTTCATTATTCGCCTGTACGCGCTAGCCCGGTGCCTCCCTCGGTGGCCAAGAGCTCTCACTGCATGCGCAGCTGATTTCGACGGTGCCTATGGCGCCGAGAGACGCCAGTTATACTCTAAGCCCTCTGTGTTTAGGGCTGGTGGCGCCCCTGGTTCTGCCCAGGATGCCACCTTGGAGGGTACCACCTTTAACTATTTGTCGCCACGCCTCTGCTCCCAAAGCTTCCACAGCGCCGAGAGTATTGCGTTCGACCTTTTTGGAGCACACCTTGTGTCACGCTGGAACAGTGCCAGTGTATACGGATGGCTCCAAGTACCAAGAGGGGGTCGGCTTCCACGCCGTATCCCCTCTGTTTGAAGTCAGCGGGGGCTCTGCCAGGCGCTGCGTCTGACTTCACGGCCGAGCTAGTGGCAATACTTCACTCTACTGGAGATTAGGCGACGTACCCGGTTCGGAGACCGGATTGTGGCTTATAGCGACTCACAAAGCGCCCTGAGTGCTCTCTGGGCATTGGAATCTCCCCATCCCCTGGTTCGCGATATCCGTGACGCCACGGTTTTGGCAAGCTGGGCGGATGTCGAGATTATCTTCTGGGTTCCTGGACATGTAGGAATTGCGAGGAATGAGCGCGCTAAAGAGTCCGTGAAGACTGCGATCGGACCACCGTTTCGCTCTTCCTCACACCGACTACATGACAGGAATACGGGCTGCTTGGCAAAGAAGATGGGAGACGGTCGAAGGGTACTTCAAGTTCCCTGCCATTGCGCAGCGACTGTTCCCATGGACCTACCCCCAATGCCGCGAAGGCTTCAGGTTGCTTTCTGTCGTCTCCGAATTAGGCACACTCGCGCGATGCACCGCCATTTGATGGAGCGCTTGCCAGCGCCCTACTGTGTAAGAATGCGTTCTCCCCCAAACTGTTCGGCACATTCTTGTTGAATGTCCCAGTCTGGGCGATCTCCGCTCACGTTACCTGTACCTGTCCCAGTACCGGGATGCGAGGGGTCGCTACCGCCTGTCCCTTGTACTCGGGACTAGTTCGTGCACATTCACCGTTGGTTTTTTGTGTTTGTTTTTGTTATTTTAGTAGGTCGCACGTTCCTGTGCCGGGGGGAGGCGGACCTTCCCCCGACGCCGGAGCTTACTTCCTGCTTGTCGCCTTTTTCCTTTTTTTAATTTTTATTGTTGGTCGTTTTTGTTTTTTTTTGGCATCTTATTTTAAAGTAGCCTAGTACCAGGCAGTGTTGAATACGGCGACTAATGCCCAAGTAGGCAGTCGCCAGATGAGCTCTTAAAAAATAAAAATTGCTTCGGCCTCTCAATCTGTACCTGCAATGGTGCCAGGTCGTGTCGAAATCTGCGCAAACTTCTCCAAGGCCTTACATGTCAATCTGTATTGTGTATGAACAAGTATGTGAATTGCGGCGAACCACACTACTTTCTCTAACTAATGTGGCTCGTATGCTTTTGAGAAGAACATCCTGGCCGTTCAGCTTGGAGACCAAATCTCTTTTCAAGAGGCCAAGGATTTGATCCTGCCACAACATGTGCAACCTTGGACTTCCTATACAGGTGAAGAAATCACCCTCTGCGCCTGCCCATATAGGTCTACGAGCATGGTACTTTATTTTGACGGTGCCTATGCCGTGACCGGCACCCCATATTCCTGGTCCATACAGGCCTACGACCTGGCGACTCGGAAACGCGACCGGCCTCGCTCCGCCAAAGGTTTCGAGGCGGAAGGAGGAAAAAACTAGCATAGCGAGCCCAACCTCCCCCGATAACTCCTCGAAGGTCACAGTGCCTTGTACGACTATCAGGCCTCGGAATTATGACTACACGAAGCGTAGGCCATTCCCGTGAGAGTTTTAACTTCGGGGAGGGTCCCCGCGTCTCTTCGGAGCTAGCCCTGCAGGGTATACAGAGTATTGCAAAAGTCCTGTTACACTCGTTATTACGCTCTCAACAATCAATGTGACGCGTTCCAGGCGAGACCTGAAGGCCGCGCACACGTTGCGGATGAAGTACTTCCTCATGCTGGCACACACGCGATGGTCCGCATATAGGAAATGAATGATTTCTCTGTCCCAATCCATGAGTTTAGGTCGGTGGGTAAGGTCGTTGAATTCTTCTCCATGAGAAAGGGACCGCAATCTCGGAGCCTGCTGCGTCCGTAGCGGAGTCCTTCGTGACCGCTTTCTCCGTATTCTCTAGACGGGATGCTGCCCCGCCAGCATTCATGCGCGTCGTGATGTCGCGAGAGGCCGCCAACTGGACTTTACCTACAGAGGCGGAGAATCCTTCAACGGAACGCTCCGCTCTCACTTCGTGCACGGACACCGCTCCTGGTCAGGATGATGTCCCGTATGCCATGCTTCAACACTTGGGTGAGCGAGGCATGGCCTTTCTGTTAGATTTGTTGGACAGGATCTGGATAGAGGGTATCTATCCTCCCAACTCATGGCGAATCGCTACTGTACTCGCTTTTCGCAAACCGGCAAGAGATCACTCTACTACGGCCTGCTTCCGCCCAACTCTTTAACCTCCTGCGTGTGCAAATTGATGGGGAAATTGATAAATGTTAAATTAGCCTTTTTTTCTGGATAGCAGATGTCGCCTATATTCCGCACAGTGTGGCTCCCGCAAGTTCCACTCCATGTTGGATGCTCTGCTCCGACTGAAAAATGGTGTCTGCGAGCCTTCCTTAGTAAACACCACTACGGTACGTGTTTTTTCGATCTAGAGAAGGCCTATGATACCGCATGGCGATACGGTATCATGGAGACTATCCACAGGATGGGGTCGAGGGGACGCCTCCCAATTTTTATCTCTGAATCTTTGCGAGATCGTCTATTCTGCGTATGGGTGGGGGGGGCCCTCTCTGTCCCAATAGAGCAGTAAGAGGGTGTTGTGCATCAACGGTATCACCTCGGTGCTGCCGGAAAACTTTGTCTCTACGGCTCTATGTAGATTACCTTTCGATCTGTTTTGGTGTGGCTTATATGCCAACTCTGGAGCTTCGATGCCAACAGGCATTGATTGAACTGCATCTTGTGCTATGCCTAATTGCACATGTTTCGGTTTTCCTTGGCCAAGACTAAGGTGGTGCACTTCTGCCACCAGCCACGGCTCCATCCTGACCCGGACTTGTTCTTAAACGGGGTTCGCCTGGCAGTGGTGGATTCGCACAGTTTTCTTTGTCTTGTTTTCGAATGACGCTTTGCCTGGGAAACTCATTCGCTTCCTTAGGGTCTATTCTCTCCGCATTATGGACAGGTCTTGTATCTGTCTTCACTTCCGAGTTTCCAATACACGGCTGGGTCTGCGAGATGATGTACTCGTACCCATTTCGCAGACCGGATTGTCATATATTGCGACCTAAAAGTGACCTGTGTGTCCTCGGATCATTGTAATCTCCATGTCCTCCAGTTCCTTGCTTCCGCTACGCCACTTGCCGCGAGCCTGATGGATGTGGAGATTATATTTTTCCTAGTTCTTAGACATGTAGTGATTGCTGGAAATGAGGGCTTTCAAGGGACCAGACCAGCGCTTCGCTCTTCCTCATAATAACTTCTTTGCAAGAATGAAGTCAGCCATCCCCGCTGCCGGTAAAAAAAAGATGGGAGACAGCCGATGGTAACTTAAAGTTGCGTGCCATCGCGCTGCCTCTGTTCCCTTGCTCGTGCCCCTCAATGCCTCGGCGGCTTCAGATTGCTTTTTGTTTTCCTTGAATTGGGTACACACTTTAGACGCACCGCCATTTGATGGCGCCTATCAATTTACCTTACTGCGACGACTGCATGCTCCCTCATAGTGTTTTCCACATTCCTGTCGAGTGTCCCATTCAGAGGGATCTTCGCGCACGTTGACTGTCTCGGGACGAGTTCGTGTTGACCGAATTGAGGCGTTATCGAGTGATTGGGGGCGGCCTCCATCCATTCTATTTATTTTTTTGTTTGTTGAGTTCATACTCAGATGGTGTGTGTTTATTTCGTTCCATTTTGATTGCTGATTTATCCTGGGGGTTTTCTCTATATCGTATTTTTATTGTTTTTAATATAGCCTAATTAATAGGTTTAATTATAGCGACCTATTCATTGATGGCAATCGCCAGATGGCACCCCCTTAAATAATGACATTCACACATACGAAGGCGCTCGGGCTTGTAGACGGTCAGGAGCCCCCCCCCCTCCCATTTATCTTGTGGTTTGTTTGGGTATTTTTCTTTTGTGTTTTTAACGGGTTTGTTTTTAATCTAACCTATTAGATTGCAAAGTAATTACAGCAACTTGTGCCCTTGAAGGCAGCCGCCAGGTGGGCGCTATTAAAAAACAAAAAACAATTAGTTGCCCTAAAACACTGTCCATCTCATTCTATCCTCCCTTCCTCTCCCCCCATCTCGGAACTTATTCCAATATTATCTATTTAGGAGATCTCTGGGAAGATCAGCTCACATTGAATCCTACCCGAGTGCTGCCGTGTCGGTCAAAAACCCACGGGATACAAATTTATTTCAGCCACATCGAGCGTGGTTAGTTTTTGGATGGAATCCAGTTTCGGATCACTTTTGTGGCAGTTACCATATGCTGTAAATACCCGCGGTTCAAGAGTACTGGAGACCGGTAGCAAAGCCTATCAAATTATTTAATTCCTACAATTACTATGGTAAAGCAAACACAAAACCTGCTCTTTTTTTTAGGAAGGCTACGTGTTCAAGGTGAAGATCTGTTACAGGAGAGAGATATACCTTATGCGAAGAACTCCTGAGTCATCCAACGGGCTGGAGTCAACTCTGGGCGGCATGGCTCAATCGATCGTTCTCGAGAAGCAAATTACTATTTTGCCCAAGTTGGCGGCATCGCTCAAAGGGTTGGTTGCTCGTCCAGTTGGGTTTACCGTTTTGTGTATCCTGCTCCCCCCCTCCCTCCATTAACTCAATCTATGTACATCACCGTCCAAAAATATCAGAATGGTTCCATTTCTATTACATCTTACAAATTAGAAAATGTTTTCTATTGATAAGTTAATAGATATATTCCATAGAAATTCGTTTGCGCTGTCATTCATATCATTTTGCACACTTCACTTTTTCTAGTATTGCTTATTTGGTGATGACTTTCATTTTATTCATCCAAATTCGCATAACATTTACTCAGACGTTGGTCATTTCATTGTAGGCCAATTTTTGAAACCATGGATTTGCTCTGGCAAATGTTATTCAAGATGTTGTGATAGGAATACAGGCATTCTGATATTTTGGGATGGTACTTTACTTTGCACACATTTTCATTCCTTCTAATTACACCATGTGTTTTGTTTAAAAAAAAATATATGACAACCTTTTTGGTTATCATCAAAGGTAAAAGGTTAGTTCCTTAATGTATGGGAATGGAACTTTAGTTCGACATAAG